>PVIR01040835.1:0-13100 GCA_004026965.1 Petromus typicus
GAGACCCTGTCTCCAAAAACCTAAAAAAAAAAAAATTCTATTGAGCCTATTTTCAAGTCCTTTAATTTCCAAACTTAGATATGCTTCTGTAAGGATTTAAATGCATTTTATTTTCAGTGAGTGGTCTTTCCATCCACTAAGAGCCTTTTGTAAAATCAAGCAATTAAGTACATTTTACTCACTTTTGGAGCATTTTATATTTTTTAATATTACCTTATTCACCCTTCTAGGGAATCTTGGGGAAAATCCTGCTCCTTGATCTCATGAGTAAAGTGTGACTGTCTGAGGTAGTTATCTGAAAACTTCATGCAGACATTAGCTGTAGATGCTAAGCCATAAAATGCTAACAAATAAGTGCTTTAAATGACTTGCATTAACACTACATAGAAGCTTAATTTGAGGAAGGTCTCTCATTCATTCTTGAATAATTGTATTTAAATCTTGTTTAATACCAGCAGAGAAAACCATAGTTTTAATCTACAGTTTTAAAAAACCCCAAATTCCCAGTTAACTCTAATATTTTATAAAAGTCACAATGCGTTAACAAAGTACATAATAAGAAAAAACAAAAACCTTTACAACTCTGAAAAATAATGGGGAGAATATGAATATATACTAGCTAGTGAATGGTGGAGACTTTCTAATACTGTAGGTATGATAAATCCTTGTGTGTGTAGGGGTTGTTTTTGGTTTTGTCGTATGGAAAGATGCCCTTTTGTGAGGCTATTGTTTGAACATTTTTTTTAAATGTTGAAAAAATAGGGAACCAAAAAACATGATTTGCTAAGCATAGCTATGTAAAATAAAACAATAGGAAGTCTCTGTACTATCTTCACAGATTTTCTGGTCTAAAACCACTCCAAACTTTAAAGTTTTTTTAAAAGTCTGTTTCATTGGCATTCTAATCTCATGCCCCCTTCTTTTTTAAATTTTCAGGTGGATATAACCCATACATAGAGATAATTGAACAACCCAGGCAGAGAGGAATGCGTTTCAGATACAAATGCGAAGGGCGGTCTGCAGGCAGCATTCCGGGGGAGCATAGCACAGAAGACAACCGAACGTACCCATCTATCCAGGTAACTGCTTCTTGCTGTGTCTGTCTTGCCTTCAATTGCTTCAGTTCCTAGTACAAGAGCTTGAACTCAGGACTTTGCACTCCTAAGGCAGGCTTGGCCCCACTGAACTAAATCCCTAGCCCAGTTGCTTCATATTTTAGCTGTAGCAGTTATAGTAAGCCTTAGTTTCTTCAGAACCACCTCTATAGTCTTTTCCATTTATTCTTTTCGTTTTAATTTATCTGTATTAGGTGGATGTGAGGATCATTTCTCAAATACAATACAGTCTTCCTTGCTATAGTTATATGTTTATGTAGTAATATAAACACAATACTTAGTGTACATTGGCAGATTTAGATCATTATTCCTTCCATGGAGCACAAAACATTTAATGAGGAAAAGACACTCTTACATACAGAGGCAAGGGAAGCTATTTATTGCTATTTATTTAAAATACGAATTTCAGAGCCAGGGATTTAGCTCAAAGGTTCTGGCGCCTGCCTTGCAAGTGCAAGGACCCGGGTTTGATCCCCATTAACCACAAACAACAGTACTGAGTGTGGAGACTCACACCCACCAACAATCAGAACCACATACCACAGTGCCAGGCATGATGGTTCATGCCTGACTCCCAGCACTCAGGAGGCAGAGGCAGGAGGACTGCTGTGAGTTTGAGGCTGAGCTCAGGGCCAGCCCAAACTACAAAAGGGCGACCCTGCCTCAAACAAAACAAAACAAAACAAAACAAAATTATGGATTTGAGAACTTAATCAGTATTATTCTTCTACAATCTCATCATTTAAGGTGTGCGGAAAAATTTTTTTTTCCTTTTTCCTTACCTTTAATGCCTATACAGATCCTCTGGGTCACTGATATTATTTAAGATATCATAACTTTTTAATTTTTTTGGTATCAGGGATCAAACTCAGCAACTTGCACTTACTAGGCAGGCACTATGCCGCTGACCTACATCCCTAGCGGGATACCATAATTTTTTGTGTGTATGTCGTACCAGGGATGAAACTCATGACCTTGCACTTGAAAGGCAGGCAGCAGCGCCACTGAGCTATATCCCTAGCCCTTTAAGTGTAATTTTTTCGTGTTAGCAAATTTTGAAAGGAGTTTTTGATTGAAAGTGATGGTAAATAAAAGACATGCTATATTTATATTTACAAGCTATATTTTACTTGCCTTTCTTTCATCTTCAAATACTAGTTAAGAAACTTGTTACTGAGTTGTGTGTATCATGTGTGCCTTCTGCAGGAAGACCACTTGAATCCACAAGTTTGAGGCCAGGCTGGGCAAAATAGTGAGATGCCGCCTCAAAAAGCCAAAACAAACAAAAAAGTGCTACTAGCACTTTAAAATACAAATTTTGAAAATGGTGCAGTTCATCTTTCATCAGTAGATCTTAGCTCACTGTTTTATAACTAGGTTATTTATAAGTTTATGCTATGGGAATTTAGAGAATTGCTAAATTATAGTTTAAGATAATTATATAATGCAAAATTTCTATTTTTAACTGATATATAAGAATTATACACTATTGGGTAAAGATTGATATCTGTAAATGTTCCAAAGTGTTTAAATTAACAAACTTATCCAAACACATTTATAATTTCTTTTATGGTGAAAACAAAGTCCTTTCTACTAGGTGTTTGAAATGTATAGTACACTATTATTATCTATGGTCACATTACAATGCAGTAGTCCATCAGAGGTGTTTTGCTCTTCTCTAACTACCACATTTGTATTTTTGTTTTGTTTTGGAGACAGGATCTCACTGTATAGTTCAGGCTGGTCTTGAACTCACTGTGTAGCCCAGGCTGGCCTGGTACTCACTGCGATCCTCCTGCCTCAGCCTCCCAAGTGCTAGGATTACCGGCATGTACCACCTCACCTATCCCAAATTTCTATTTCTAAATAACATTTTTGGCAATAGTATTGTCTGAGTCCTTTCATTTAAGTGTTAAAATGGGTGAGATATAATAGATAGAAATTTTAAAAATATGTTCTTCTAATCTTCTGAGTTATTTTTAACTCTGCTACATAACTTATTCTATGTGTCAAAATATTTCAAAGATCTATGTCCTTAGCACTTCAGGAGGTCCTATACACAATTTATGGCTTGAATTATATCTAAATCAGCCTTTATTACAGCCTTGAGTGATTACATTCTCTTTCATTCAGAAAGTCAACACATACTTTCTGGTTACTATTCACACTATGTCTAAATTTAGAATTCTGGATTCTGAATTTAGTGCCCTCTGCCTGGCAACCTGTCCATTCTTGTTTAACTGCCCAGCTTCTTTTTTATCATCCTGTTTATTATATTTCTTGTTCTGTCAAATTTGCTATCTTTGGAAAGGAACATTAGTTCTTCCCATCTCTCAATGTCTTCTGCCTCTTTATGTTAAGTGTTCTAAATATTTTCTCTGTGTGAACCTTACTTTTTCTTTTTTTTTTTAGTTTTTTTGAGACAGGATCTCACCTTGTAGTTTAGGCCGGCCCTGAACTCATTATGTAGCCCAGGCTAGCCTCAAACTCACAGAAATCCTCCTGCCTTTTCCTCCTGGGTGCTAGAATTAAAGGCCTCGTATGTGGTATTGGGGATCGAACTTGGAACATAGCACTTGCCAGGTAAACACTGGAACCACTGACCTAAATCCCCAGCCCACAAACCTTAATCTTAATTTAGCTTGCTTTATTGCTTATTGTACAGTGAATACTTTATGTGGCTACTGATTAGCACATATTTTTGTGGAATATCCCATATTTAGTAAAACAATCCTATTTGTATATTATCATTTTTAGTGTGGCTAAAATCTAAGAGCAAAGCACTTAGTTTTATAAAATTTGAGTATTTCTTTATATTCTACAGTAAATATTGTGATATAGGGCTGGGGATTTAGCTCAATAGTTCCTGGCACCTGCCTTGAAAATATAAGGGCCAGGGTTCAATTTCCGGTAACCACATACAACAGTACCAGGTTTGGTGACTCATGTCCACCAGCAATCAGAACCACATACCACAATGATGGGCGTGGTGGCTCATGCCTATAATCCCAGCACTTGGGAGGCAGAGGTAGGAGTATTGCTGTGAGTTCAAGGCTGAGCCTAGGGCCGGTTTGAACAACAAAAGCAAAACCCCATCTCAAAAAAAAAAAAACCAAAAAAATGTGATATAATTTAATTTGTTTTAAGGAAAATAAGCAGAGTCAGTGATATGACCAGTTGGAATTAGGGTAGGAAATGTCATGTCCAGGTGCTGACAGGTAAGTTTTTCCCTACTGGTGTTCTGTGGGAGGCTTCATCTCAAATGCAGTTGCTGACCTTTTTAGTCCATTGCTAACTACATTACATAAATCAAACTCTAATTTAGTAAATTGGTTGTGAATGGATATATCTATGGATCATGTATTTAATTACTCCTTTTTCAGATTTTGAACTACTATGGAAAAGGAAAAGTAAGAATTACATTAGTAACAAAGAATGACCCATATAAACCTCACCCTCATGACTTAGTTGGAAAAGACTGCAGAGATGGCTACTACGAAGCAGAATTTGGACAAGAACGTAGACCTTTGTTGTAAGTACACAGTCACACACATCTGCGGGAACAGGGTAAGCATAGCATGCTCTGTTTCCTATTCTGATCATCTGTTATTTTGTAGCAGAATACATTAATTTCTCATCCTACTTACTATAGTGTATATTTATATTTTCCTACTGTTTACCTTAGAACTACCATTTTGTCAGCATTATGATGAGTAGGAATGCTTCTTTATTATTACTAAGAGTAAAAAACTTATTTTATACCATTTTTCTCTCAGCTCAAACAATTCATGAGAGAAAATTTTACTCTTTTACGTTTAATGTACATGCTGCTAGATGTGAGAAAATCATCTAGAAAACTCTAGACTTTAATAAGAAAAAGGTAGGTTATAAAATTAACATACAACAAATATTATAAGATTTAAAAAGCAAGGCAACAAAGAAAACCCAGCTGTGCATAGTAGTGCATGCCTATAAGCCCAGCTCTGGTGGGGGACTGAGGCAGGATTGAAAATTTGTCCCTCGCCTTGACAATTTAGTGATTTTACAAGACCTTTGTTATGAAATAAAAATATTAAAGGTGGGGAAGGATGCTTGGGATGTATCTTAGTGCAGAGGCCCAGCCCTCAGTACCAAAAATGATAGATGATAGATAGATAGATAGATAGGTAGATAATAGATAGATGGATACTGTCATTTTTAGTTGATGAAGCTATCAGAGATGACCCTATTTATTATGGTGATAAGAATTTAAATTGAGGGCCGGGGAGTTAGCTCAGTGGTTCCGGCGCCTGTCTTGCAAGCGCAAGGACCCGGTTCGATTCCCTGGTAACCACATAACAATACTGGGCGTGGAGACCCACACCCAGCAGCAACCAGTACCACATACCACAGTGCCGGGTGTGGTGGCTCACGCCTGTCATCCCAGCACTTGGGAGGCAGAGGCAGGTGGATTGCTGTGATGTGAGTTTGAGGCTGAGCTCAGGGTCAGCCTGAACCACAAAGCGAGACCCTGTCTCAAAAAACCTTAAAAAAAAAAAAAAAGAATTTAAATTGATAAAATCTTTTTGATAGGCAGTTTATATAACAAAACTCTACAAGGTAGGAATGTACCTTAGACCAGCAGTTCTACCTTTAGGTACTCATAATACAATCAAGTATGTTCAGATCTTTAACTGTAATAATGGTTAGTGAGTCTGCCTTTGTTTATGATGGCAAAAAGTTAGAAGCGATTGAAATACTAACCAAACTATATTGTGCTATATATTACCCTATATTATGCTACTATGTAGCTGTAAAAGCAGCATTGCAAATGTCTGTTGGTATATGTCAGATAAATATAATAGTTTATAAAAGAAGATTAAAAGATTAATCTTATTTTTGTTAAAAATGAATTTATACATAATAGATATACTAATTTTATACATATACATATTAATACTAAGATATTAATAGTAGTTGTCTTGGGCCGGGGATTTAGCTCAGTGGTTCCGGCGCCTGTCTTGCAAGCGCAAGGACCCAGGTTCGTTCCCGGTAACCACATACCATACTGGGTGTAGAGACTCACGCCCAGCAGCAACCAGTACTACATACCACAGTGCCAGGCGTGGTGGCTCATGCCTGTAATCCCAGCACTTGGGAGGCAGAGGCAGGAGGATTGCTCTGATGTGAGTTTTAGTCTGGCTGGGCCAGCCTGAACCACAAAGCGAGACCCTGTCTCAAAAAACCTAAAAAAAAAAAAAAAATAGTAGTTGTCTTTGAGTGGGTAGGATTGTGAAGTATTTTTATTTTTACTATTGATTGATTAATTGATTGATTGAAATACTGGAGGTTGAACCCACAGTCTTGGCACTGAGCTACATCCCCAGCCACTTTTAATTTTTTTGAGTCTTGTTTAGTTGCCCAGGCTGGGTTTAAATTTGCAGTCCTTCTACCTCAGTTTTCCAAGTGCTAGGGTTATGGATGTGTGCCACAATACCTTGCTATTTTTTTTTTTATCCTATAATGGATATGTTTGGTTTGGGGGGGGAAATGAAACTAATTACAGCAGGAAAAAAGGTTAGTAGTTTTCCTTATATGTTAATAGTAACCATTTAGAAAAATACTTTTTAATGTTTCTTATTAATAATAATAAATATAAAATCTAGTTATATACACAGCAAGAAATATTTTGTGTCTCTTATTAGTTGAGCTCCTAATTTTAAATTGTTAAGCATTCTTGCCTTGAAATATTTTTGGGAGAAGAGGAGAAAGTAGAGGAAGGGCAGATGGACATGATCAATGGATGAGATAAGCATGTATAGAAAGACCACATTGAATCCCCTTAGTTCATATATGTAATATACATTAATTATAATGAAATACTTCTAAAATAAAGTATGTTAGAAAGAAACTGAAAATGAACTTTCCTAGCTATTAAAGTTGCTAGGAAATTAAACTACAACTATTGGCCCAATAATGATTTTTGGGGGAGCTGCTGAGATAGGGTCTTGTTATGGATATGTAGTCCCGCTTGGCCTTGAACTCGCGGTGGTCCTCCTGCCTTAGCTTCCTGAGTGTGAAGATTACAGGCATGTGCCACCATGCTCGGTGACCATTTGGATGTATAAAGTGCCTTGTGTGTGCCAGGCAGGTGTTCTACTATTGAGCTATCAGAACTTCAAAAATCCCATTACTGCTGTGGTTCTGTAAATAGTAGTCAAGTATGATTATTCAGATGAAACAAAATAAAGCAGCACATAAATATATTAGAATAAGGAATTTCTTAAAATCTTTTGTCAAAGAAAAAGAGCCAAACTAAAACTCTTTCCATGAAGTAGAAAACTGGGCCAGGGATTTAGCTCAGTGGTTCTGGCATCTGCCTGCCATTGCAAGGTCCCAAATTCAATCTCCAGTACCACATACCACAGTGCCAGGTGTGGTGGCTCACACCTGTAATCCCGGCACTTGGGAGGCAAAGGCAGGAGGATTAATGAGCTACAAAGCAAGACCCTGTCTCAAAAAAAAAAAAAAGATAAAAATAAAAAGGTAGAATACCTTTGAAGAAGGTGCTTAGTTTCAGGATTTCAAGCAAGAATTAAGAATTCATGATTTATTTCTTAAGAGGAAGAGAAAGGTATTGCCAGGGATATTTTAAGTACTTACCACAACCCTCAATGTGGTGAGTTTGCAGAGTGAGAATGTAAGAGCACAGACGTGGAAGGAGGTAACAGGGCCCCCACTGGTTGCCAGGGACAGTGTGAAGTTTGAACAAATAATAGTGTCATTTTAATCGAGTCTGTTTCCTTATTCACACCCACCCAGCCTTAATGATGTCATGGTTTTTCCATGTGGGAAGAGTATGACTAGTGGTGGTAGGGGAGTTCCCCCCACCACACTCTGTACTACACACATGCAAATTAGTAATATTTGTAGCTATTGAGAAGTTTTCCATAAGTGACATATTGAAACTTTTGTTAAATATTGTTAGTATTTAACCTCTTTCTAAATAAAAAAATCCCCACATTTCAATATATCTTATAACTTCATGTAATATGACACAAAATATATGCCTGTACTATTTGGTGTGAAATTAGGGCTGAACAGTTCCATCGCTGAGGGTTTAAGTGGGCAGCATAAAAAAATGGAGAGGGTCAGGTGTAGGTGGGCTTAGCAGACATGGTAGCAAACTGGAGAGTTTTGTCAGTGTGGCCACAGTGCTGGGACTTAACCAGTTGTTTCTGTGGGAATCCAGTGTTACCAGACCTGAAAAAGATTTGTGAAGCTAGAACCCCAAGTGTTCATGTACAAGTTGATTTCTAAATTTTGGTAACTGTACAAATTTTGTTTGTCTTTTTAACATAGGTAGCATTCCTGCAGGCTTCACAAAATGTATCTATGAACTTAAGACTGTGACATCTTTTTACACTTTTTGTTTTATATGATCAAGTACACAGATTTCAATTATTTAATTATCAACTTGTTTGCTCTTTGGTGTTGCTTTCTTGTTAATCTTCAATATATCTGATATAGAGGCTGGGGAGTTAGCTCAGTGGTTCCAGCACCTGCCTTGCAAGCAACAAGGTCCTGAGTTCGATCCCCGGTAACCACATACCACAGTGCTGGGCTTGATGGCTCACGCCTATAATTCCAGTACTCAGGAGGCAGAGGCAGGAGGATTGCTGTGAGTTTGAGGTTTGCCTGGGCTACATAATGAGCTCAGGGCCAGCCTGAACTACAGAGAGAGACCCTGTCTCAAAAAAAAAAAAAAAAAAAAAGAATTCTGATATAGGTGTATTGGTAAGGTAGAATTGTAAAATATTTTTAAAGTGACACAGTGCTATATATCCTATTATTTTAACAGTTCTCTAAGAATCATAATGCCTCTTTTCTACTCTTATGTCTTTACTGTAGCACTTAGCAGTACAGTTCAAGCTTTCGTATCCCTGACAGCACAGTGACTTGTCAGTGTTGGATATATGCTTGTTTACTATGGCATTCCTTTTATTCAGCTGTAATGCAGTTTTGAAAGTTATCTTTTTTTTTTTCTAGTTTCCAAAATTTAGGTATTCGATGTGTAAAGAAAAAAGAAGTAAAAGAAGCTATTATTTCAAGAATACGTGCAGGAATAAATCCTTTCAATGGTAAGTATATTTGATCATTTTTACTGCTTAGATACTGACTTATTGTGTGAATTTATATTTTAAAAGTGATACAGAGTTTTGTGTTAGTTTTCTGCTTGATTTATATCTGTATCAGAATGAAATGTTTTTAAAATGTTTTAGCTTTTAGGAAAAAATTCTAATACAGACAAGGCTTTCTGGTATCACTGAAGAGTTTCACTGTTTTCTCTAAGAAAACCTCTGAATGTTCTGATTCTTTTTAAATGTGGCCTTCTTTATGCCATTTTGTAACAGACAAATATATTCTCCTTTCTGAATGTAGAAAAACACTGTGGTTATGAGGCATTGGAGTGCATTTAATTTAAAGACATATTCAAAAGCAAAATCTAATCGCAAATATGAAAGTACAGAAATAGAAGACATGCAAACTACTTTCATAGTGTATTCGTGTATATGGCTAGATATTTACTGCTCAGTGAATTTTACTTGAGATAGCTTTATTATAAACATTTATGTTACTGTGCTGTCTGGATATGGCACCCAGTACTTTTTAGTACCTTGTGTTGCTTAAATAGATAAATGCAGGCATTCTGTATTCTTCACGGTAGTCTTTATTCAAAAGTCTTCTGTAGCTCCTTAAAACAGGCATATCAGAATTGAATAATTATAAAATTCTCAAAGAATAGATTTCTTTGTCATATTGAAGACATAACAGCTGTCATTTATTAGTAAGCATTTATTTATTAATAAGTGTTTCACCTACTTTTTTGTTAATGGGATCAAAATCAAGGCCTCACACTTGACAGGCAGGCTCTGTGTCACTAACCTACATCACCAGCTCCTAAATTTTTAAATTGAATCATTGAACAACATGGCTTTGCAGAAGAAAAAAACCAAAGCTTTGGTCATATACCATCCCAAGGTAGTAAGAAAGTATAAGTGCTAGCTGGAATCCAAGCCCACTTTGTTGATGTCAGTGTAAAAGTATTAAAAAGAAAAATGGGAGATTTTTTTGTCTTTCAAAGTCTAGAACCAACATGAGATTAATAATAAACATAGAGATAGCACTTAAAGTACTTTTTGGTAGATATTTTTTCCATATTTATTTCATTTAATCCTTGCAACAACCTAAGAGGTAAATACTATTCATAATTTCATTTTATAAATAAGAAAATGGAGGCCTAGAAAAGTAATTTGCTGAAGATCATACGGCTGGTGAGTGGTGAAGGCAATATTTGAATACAGGTGGCCAGACTACAGGATCAGTGACCTTAAGAGCTATGCTGTGCTGCCTAAATGAATATAGATTTGTGGATGGAACCATCCTGTCAGTTCATCTGTCACATTATTTATGTTTTCACTGGTCACTTAGATATTTTGTTGTTATTTTTCTTTGTTCCTGGTGGTGGGAAACTAACCCAAGGCCTTGCATGTGCTAGGCAAGTGCTCTACCACCGAGCTAATATCTTCCCCTAGTTACTGTTTTATATCTACTTCTTCCTCTCTTTCCTATCTTCCCTACTTTAGGACTCTTCATCTCATAATCTGAGTTAGTCGTTTTTTTCCCCTATTAGAACACTATTAGGATAGTTCTTTATCAAAATATTGTGTTCAGAAACTTGTAGTGACTTTTTATATAGTTTAAAAACTAAAGGGCCCTCACATTCCAAGTTATCTACATATAGTTGTAACGTCTTTCAAATCTTCTCCACTGTGTTTCTATATGAACCCTTAACTATTCAGGCCCTGACCTATCCCATCCTGACCATCTTAGTCTAGCCCTGACTGATCTTTTCATTGGCACTGAAGGAATATGCGCTTGTGTTATTTTTTAACCTAGACTGTTGGTGTTAACCTCTAAACTTATGTCCCTGCCCTTATCCTTGACCTCCCCCTCCAAAAAATCCAAAGCATAAAAAAAAGTCCTCTCAAAATCAGTCCAACCATTTCAAAACTTTACTTATCTTCGAGTGGCTTTAAATCAACTTCAGCAGTAGTTCTCAATTTGTACATGCATAAGAATCTCATAGTACTTATTTAAGATGTAAATTCTAGGCCACATTCCCAGGTCTGGCCTGGAGCCTGGGCATCTGCATTTTAAAAAGCACATTTAGAGCCAGGGATATAGCTCAGTGGTTCCAGCGCCTGTCTTGCAAGCGCAAGGACTCGGTTTGATCCCTGGTAACCACATAACAATACTGGGCGTGGAGACTCACCCCAGCAGCAATCAGCACCACCTACCACAGTGCCGGGCGTGGTGGCTCACGCCTGTAATCCCAGCACTCGGGAGGCAGAGGCAGGAGGATTGCTGTGATGTGAGTTTGAGGCTGAGCGCAGGGCCAGCCTGAACCACAAAGCGAGACCCTGTCTCAAAAAAAAAAAAACAAATAAATAAATAAATAAAATTTAAAATGATAACAAGCACATTTAGACAACTGTTTTTAAACTTCTTTATGAGCCACAGTGAAAAATAGTTTTTGTTTCTCCACTCAGTACCTACACATGCATGCGTATCACGTGTTTACCACAGAGCCCTAACCTTATGCCTTTCTCTTCACTACGTTATACATTTTCCCTCCCTCCTTCTTTTTTATCTTTCCTTACTTTTTCTTTCTTCCTTCTTTCCTTCCCAAAAGTGCTTATTTTATCCACTAAATTAGATATGAGATCCACTAAAGTACAATGTGAAATCTCTGCCCCCACATGATTCTAAGCAGATGAACTTTGAACCATCCGTGTACTGAGTCCAGCTTCTCAAACACGCTCTTCAACATGTACTCCTGCCCTGTGCCAGTTTTCGTTCTCTTCCATTGCCACCGTCTGCTTCGTTCTCGTCGTTCTGAATGATTTGCATTGCTGGAAGCTATGCTCTTTCTTGCCACTGTGGCTTTAATACATGTAATTCCCTTGCATGGGAAACTCGGAGTGGCTTAAATTCTTCTTGATTAGACTTTAATGCTTAAGTTTACTGCTTACACCCTCTTTGAAGCCTTCCTTGCCCTCCTCAAACAGAGCTGAGTATTCTACATAGTTCTAGAATAGTTTGTTCTAACTATTTCTGTATCTTTCCAGTAGGTTTTACTAAAATTTTACATGTTTCTCCTTTGCTAAATCTGGAAGGTGGAAACTGTCTTCTGTCTATGTCTTTGCCATTTAGCCCAATGTCTGGCACATGATTATGGTTTAATTAAAATGTCCTGAAAGAAAAAGCAAACAAATGTATGAACACACAGGCCTTATTTATACTTGTGTACCAGAAATATTCAAGTTGTTTTTCTTAACCCAGATCTTCCAAAAGCCTTTTCAGTTCTCTTAAACCCAAGGTGTATTCTATTAGCTGTATCACCTGCCCAGCATTGAGCATGAAAAGTTTCATGACATCGCCTGGATAGTTTAATTCTTCAGTGACTGTCTTCCAGGATGAATTTCATATCCACTTTATGAGATGATAGAAAACCTTCACATAAGTAGAGAGAGACATGTTCCCTTTTTATGGTGCCATTATCCCTCAAATTAATACAGATTCAGTGCAATCCAAACAAAATACCAGAAAAATCTTTTAATTAAATATAAGTATATAATTCAAGACAGGAATAGGTAGATACTTTATAGAGAGGAATGATGTAAAGAAACTGATTAATTAGATACAGGTATTTATAAAGCAGTAATATTGAGGTAAGGCTAGACAAATTGAACAGTAGAGTAGAATTGAGTAGTAAGAAACAGATCTAAGAAAGTGAGAGTTTAGTGTATGAAAGAAATAGTATATCAGAACAGTTAGAAAATGTTTGAACAAGAAGAAAGAGAAAAAGATTGGGAAAATGATCAATTAAATTGGTTTCCCTATGTCACACCTTCATGAAATCATCCAGAGATGAGTTAAAGA
>PVIR01040836.1:0-13086 GCA_004026965.1 Petromus typicus
TGCTTAATAACATCGCCGTGCACAGGATCATAATCTCTGACAGAGAGAGAGAAGCTTCCTATGGGAAAAAAGTACAAGTAAATGTTTTGCAAATTAAGCTTCCATTGTACGACACAGTGGTACACATTTTGTCATAAAAATATGCAGATGATAAGTTAAACTTGTACATAATACATAATTTTAAAAGTCTTATAAAAATCCTAGTTGACAATAAACCTAGCATTTTCTTTGCTGCCTCAGTTGCCAATATGCTACTTGATAGTTTTTTAAATTACTTAGCTGAACAGAAAAGTTACTTTGGTTTCCTTTCTCTTAAAATTTTAGTAGTCACTCTGAGAAAAATCCAAGAAGCTCAGCAAACAAAAGCATGCAAAAGCTTGGCCATAATTACTCCTGCTTTCCATGTTTGTTTTAGTAGCAAAATGAATCATTTGAGTTCATTGTTATCAAAGTACAAAACTTTCACTACTAGCACCCATTACATGCTTTTAAGTAGTTCTAGACTACTTCTAAAGAACTGTTTCCTAAGTAGTGTTTTATAAGGAATCTTAAGCCACTTCCTACCTTTTAATGTTTCACTTTCTCTGATGAGAAAAGATCCTACACTGTTGCCCGGTGCCAGGAGCTGTCGTTCTGCATCCTTCCTGGTTATATCCTTGAAAAACCACCTGTGAAGACATTATAACATTCATAGGCCTTGATGTCCATGGAAGGCAAATAATGCTGAATAAACAAGCACTTCAGTGCAACGGACACCATCCCCAGAGGTTACAACACATAAGCACTCACTCTTCTGTTTCTAGGGTGTTGACCTTGGCCACATAGTTGCTGGGAATGAATCCTTCTCGCTTAGTTGAAAGGGACTTAGCTTTCCACCATTCTCCATGCCTGGAATAAAAATACACATAGAAAAGTATTTATATCCAAGACTCAAAAACTACATTAGCATTTATCTTAGGGTATTTGTTTGCAAGGAGGGGAGAGACTCCATTGGTAAAATCTGCTCTTCTTTATGCTACAAAATTGTTTCAGAGTGGCAACAAAGGAAGGCAAGCTTAGAACTTAAAGGTGGGTCATGGTGCTCAGGGCTGCACCAAAGGGCAGTAGGTAAAAAAAGATCCTAGGGCCTGGGATTTAGCTCAGTGGTTCTGGCACCTGTCTTGCAAGCACAAGGGTTCGGGGTTCGATTCCCTGGTAAGCACATACAATACTGAGCGTGGAGACTCAAGCCTAGCAGCACTCAGTATCACATACCACAGTGCCTGGCATGGTGGCTCACACCTGTAATCCCAGCACTCGGGAGGCAGAGGCAGGAGGATTGCTGTGATGTGAGTTTGAGGCTGAGCTCAGTTCAGGGCCAACCTGAACTACAAAGCAAGACCCAGTCTCAAAAATAAAAACAAAAAAAGGATCCTTTATCACAGAAGCAAAACAATTGTCATTTCCACCAGGCTAGCTAAGAAATGCTTTAGGATTCTTACAGAAATAGAGAGAGGTCAAGGGAATAACGGGCCATAGTTCATGTGTTAGAAACTCCTTTGTGAAGAAACCTAATTCCAATGAAGATAGATGCATGAGTAGATGAAGCAGTCATAAAACACTTTCAAGCAGGTCAGCCTCATCTTCAAGGATGGTGGACAGGGTGGACACTGAGGAAGGTGGAGGTGAGGCAGGAGTGGAAGGGGCAGGTGAGCTCTCTGGGGCCCACACAGGACAGGTTCCTTGTCTGTGAGATACTCATGGGTTCTGCATCTTCACTGAAAATATTTTTTTTAAAAAAATTGGGTCTGAAATAACACATACAGATCATTTCTCTTCTCATTATTCCCCAAACAATACAATGCAGGAATTATTTACCCAGCATCTGCCTAAGAATTGCTATAGGCATTTTAAGTAGTCTAGGGCTGATGTAAAGTAAACAGAAGGATGTGCAGAGGTTGTATACAAATACCTCACTCTTTGTTTTTTGTTTTTTTGGTTTTTTTTAGGTTTTTTGAGACAGGGTCTCGCTTTGTGGTCCAGGCTGGCCCTGAGCTCAGCCTCAAACTCACATCACAATCCTCCTGCCTCTGCCTCCCGAGTGCTGGGATTACAGGCGTGAGCCACCACACCCGGCACTGTGGTATGTGGTACTGGTTGCTGCGGGGTTGGGTCTCCACACCCAGTATTGTTATGTGGTTACCGGGGAATGGGGAATCGAACCTGGGTCCTTGCGCTTGCAAGACAGGCGGCGGAACCACTGAGCTAACTCCCCGGCCCCAAATACCTCACTCTTTCATGTAAGAGACTCGAGTATCTGTGGATTTTAGTACCCAGGAGCGCTGGGGTCAATCTCTGGTGATGCCCAGCCATGGACACATACACACACCATGTCCATAACAACCCCGTGACCATAAAACTGTCATTCCCATCTTATCACTGAAGATGCAAAGTTAGAGACTTTGCCTAAGTTTTCAAGGTCACATAGCCATCCAGAGGAAGGGCCAGGTTTAGGCTCAAGTTCGCAACATTACTCTCAATCACCCTATGTGGCAGGTTGCAAGGAAACTTCACGCCAAATCACTAGGAAATTAAAAGTAGAAATAAAATATTCTGAGTTCCTTATTCTTCATGCTGCCCTGTACTTTTTTGGGCCTGAGAGACCCACATGTCTGTGAGTCACCATGCAGGGGTTAAGGAAACAAAATGTCTGTCCAAGCATCTTCATGGAAGACTTGTGCTGCAGATTAGGGCTTTCCCAATGTGATGCTGCCATAGCACCACACCTGGGAAATCTAACCAGCTGTAATCTGGGTAGTAAGGCTCAATTAAAACAGCCCCCCAAAATAAAATGCAGATGTCATACAGACGAAACTTATCCAAGCAGAACATCCTGATGAAGAAAGAAATTGGTATCTGCCTCAAAGAGCAAATTTGTGGAGGGTGCTCATAGATGGACTCAAATTTACTGTGACTGAAGAGTTGGAAGCCTCATGCCTTCTACAGGTAGGAGGTCTGGGTATCATTTGGGCCTTCGAAGCAGGAATACCCTAGGATGGGCATTCAGCAGGGGCCAGTGGTCTAGGACAGGGGCCGCTGCTGCAGGTGTGTGCATGCACTTACTCCTCCAGGACTTTCATCTTCTCTCCTTTCTTGAAAGACAAGTCATCCGGGTGGATGCCATCATATGGGTACAAGGCCACCACAATGTCTCCTTGCTCCTCTGGATCTAGACATGAAGAATACAAACAACATCAGCAGAAATGATTTTTAAAAATGCCTACGGGATCCAAGGGATAAGAGGAAGCACTAAAGAGAGGGCTGAGTGGGATGCCGACATGCCTTACTGCCTGAGGGGAGAGGAGCTCAACTACTGCTCTGTGTCTGTTATGAGAAGGAACTCACATTTTCCAAAACTATAATTATGGCTCTGTATGCAAGAAATGATGGGGCTGGGATTTAGCTCAGTGGTTCCAGCGCCTGCCTTGCAAGCCAGAAAGGGTGGGAGTTCAATCTCCCTGTAACCACATACAACAATGCAAGGCGTAGTGACTCACACCCACCAGCAATCAGTACCACATACCATAGTGCTGGGCATGGTGGATCACCCCTGTAATCCCAGCACGCAGGAAGCAGAGGCAGGGGTATTGCTCTGAGTTCAAGGCTAGCGTGGGATACATACTGAATTCAAGGCCAGCCTATACTACAAAGTGAGATGCTATCTCAAAAAAAAAAAAAAAGAAAAAGAAATTATGTGTCCAAATGCTAGCAAGATTGTGTGGAAAAAGGAACCTTTCTATACTATTGTTGGAAATGTAAATAGTACAACCTGTATGGAAATTAGTATGGAAGATTTCTCAAAAATATAAAAATAGAAATTCCGTTTGACACAGCTATTCCTTTTCTTAGTTGCTTCCTGAAAGAGTTGAAGTCATCAAATTCCAGTGATACAGGAATATACATGTTTATAGAAGCCCAATTCATAATAACTAAATATGGAAAGGGCCTCTCTGTCATCCATTAACAGATGAATGGATAGAGAAAACATAGTATACTTATTTGATGGAATACTACTCAGCCATAAGGAGGAATACATCCCAGTCATTTTTAGGAAAATGGGTAATCATGAGAACATAATATTAAATAAATCAGTGAAATAAATGTTGCATGGTTTTTCTTATATGAGAAGCCCACATTACAATTAGTCTAAAGTGCAAAATAAGAGAGAGATGGTAGGAAACAAGGAGGAAGACTTTGGGAAGATAGGAAAGAGATTTGGAGGAGGAAGAAGGAAGGGGAGACAGGAAGGAAGCAACAGTGATTGAGAGCAAATATGTACATGTACCAGTTCCCCAAGGGGAGTGTAATTATTATGCACTGCAAAGATACACCAGTAATGAAATGATATGCCCTGTTCATCATTCACACACCTAAAGGTGGAAGTGATCCAAATGCTCACTGACAAATGAATGATGAACAAAATGTGGCGAAGCCACACAGTGGAGCATTACTCAGCCTTCAAAAGAAATGAAGCTCTGACGAATGCTATGGTATCGATGAACTTTGAGATGTTACACTAAGATAAATAAATGAGGCACCAAAGAACAAATACCTGTTTCCACATATATGTAGTACCGAGATAATCAGAGCCACAGAGACACAGAGAACAATAGTGGTTTCTAGGCATAGCAGGGGAGTGGATATGAAGAGTAGTGTCTAATGCGCACAGAACTGCAGGCTGGATGATGAAAAAGTTTGTGGATGGTGGTGATGGTTGCACAGCAACATGAACATAGTTAATGCCACTGATCTTGACACTCAAGATGGTAAAATTTATGTCATATATATTTTCCCACAATAAAAATAAATACAAACACCCTGGATGACGACTTTATAGGTGCTCTAACAGTAGAGAAAACACATTGATAATGTTGTTAAGAAAACATACCTTTCGCTTGAAACCTCTGTCCTGGTAAAAGCTGAGATTCTGGTACCTACAAGAGAATATTTATTAGAAAAAAGTATTTATACTTAGTTTTTTCTACTCATATTCCTTTGTGTATCATTTTTCTAACAGTAGCAAGTGGGTTTGAATTTGCTAACTGAGTGAGCTGGAATGAGAACAGCACACAAAGAGAATCCCATGGTGCGAGGCTGTAAACTACCTAGGACACCGCTCCTCTTTCTAGAAGCAAGGGCTTGCCTGTGCTGGCAGAAACCGAACAGAACTCTGGGAGGCAGGTGCTACATGTCCATCTCTTCAGAGCTCACCCTCTTGTATGGTAACAGAACCCTAACATTATTTATCTATTCAGTGGCCACCTGCAAACTTGCAGCTCCCATGCTGGAAGATGAGCAAGGAGTGTGCGACAGCTCAATGGCTGTGTGGCACTTCCGGTGCTTGCTTTCTTCTTTCTGCTTAATCACAAGGGAAGGCTGGAGCCCCGGCAGCCATGAAAATCAAACACGACGGGCAGTAGAGGCAAACACGGAAGCAGCTGGGCCCTGGTAAGTTTTCAGGATTCTCGGCCTGGCCCATCTGCACATTTCTGGGACTAGTTAAAACACACACGGCCAGGGCTGTTACTGGCAGCTGGGAGCAAATCCTGTCTGGCCCCAGTTCTCCCTAGGCTGACCCAGATTCCACTGTGGACACAGAAGGCATTTCTGGGTATTGCAGCAGGGAGGTGAATAGCTACAAAGGGTCCTAAGACACAATAGGCCACCTTTACCTCCCAGTGTCACAGAAGAGCCCTGTGAGGTCTTGCAGCCTCTTCTAAGGAAGGTGGTGCAGGGCACCCAAGAGCACAATCCGTGAACTTTTCTGTTTCCTTGATTAAAGTGATTTTTGTGGAATGGGAAGATAATGGATTAGATTTAAATTAAATTTCTGATGAAAGTCAGCCTATAAAATCTAATTCAGCAAAGACAGAATTAATACCCTAATGAATCAGAAAATCCATGGGTTCATACTTTCCTTCAAGAATTATTTAAAGAAGTTTATACTTATTTAAAAATGTTTTAGTCCTTTAAATTTCCATAATTAGGAAATGTGATTTATTTTATGTGATTCAGAGTCAATAATTAGTGAAAAACTAATTAAAAATAGCAAGAGGACTTGTAAATATTGGAGACTTAACTTAAAAACATCATAATGCTTTTTTTTCTTTCTCCCTAATGAGACCTCCCTCTTACCCAGGCTGGGTCTGACTGAACTCCACAGCTCAAGTGATCTTCCTGTCTCAGCCACCTGAGTAGTTGGGGATACAGGAAGATGCCACCCCGTCCAGCCCATTTAATACCTTCTGCAAGACCAAAAGATGATACTGTACATGACTCTTATAGCACTGCTCTAGATCTTTCTTAAAAATAGCTTTTCCTAGAGTGTTGTTGGATTTGTAGCAATTCGACTTCACTTCCTCATTAGACCCAATTTCAATCAGACCCACTGCATATATCCAGCACATCTGGTAGCCATATGAATGTTGTTTAGGACCACAGGATGAGGCCAAACTAATTGGTTCATGAAGCCAGGGCATCTGCGGCCAAAGAAGGTACGAACAGAAACATGTTATATATGAAGGAATGGAAATATTTCAAACATGTTCATATCTCTGCTTTCTAAATTGAGTTTTTATCTTACTCTGAATAAGAGGAGAAAATGGATGTAATTTTGTACTAATCTTTGTTTTTACAAATAAGTATATCTTCATTCATCATTTAAAAACAAAACCAAAATAAACACAAAACAAACAAAAACCTTGGTTTTAAAGCATGTAAAGCGATAGTGTTTGAGCCGGGCATGTTGGCTCGTGCCTGTAATCCCAGCACTCAGGAGACAAAGGCAGGATTGCTGTGAGTTCGAGGCTCGCCTGGGCTACATAGTGAGTTCAGGGCCACCTGAACTATACATAAAGCAAGACCGTCTCAAAAAAAAAAAAAAAAAAAGCTATAACATTTGGTACCAGAAACAAATAGGTCTTTTTAAAGAGAACTCTGAAGTCTAAAAGAAGACTCAAATTCTTCTTTTTTTTGATGCAGGATCCTGCTTTGTTCAGACTTCTTGCTTTGTAGTTCACACTGATCCTAAACTCAGCCTCAAACTCAGCAATCCTCCTGCCTCTGTCTCCCAAGTGCTGGGATTACAGGCATGAACCACCACACCTGGCACTGTGGTGTGTGGTACCGGAGATTGAACTCAAGACCTTGTGCTTGAGAAGCAGAGTGTGGAACCAATGAACTAAATCCCCAGCCCTCAAGTTCTTCTTATTTTACTTTCTGTTAATCATATTTATATACTATATAGTTCTATAACTATACATTCTTATGTAATATGTTTAAAATTTTCATATTGAAGCTGGACATCGTGGCACATATGTGTAATTTCAGCCTTCTGGGAGGTTAAGGCATGAAGATGGCAAGTTAGAACTCAGATCGACAGCTTAGCAATTTAGTGAGACCATTTCTCAAAATGAATCATATATATGCATATATCTCAGTGCAAAGACCTTGGGTTCAATCCTCAGTACCACATAAAAACACAGAAATTTAGTGATTTGTATTTATCATCAATAAACTATGAAAGCCATTAACAGTCTTATACACTTCAAGTAGATATGTTTTTATCTGTCAGTTTATATATTACAATGGCAATTTGTGTATCTGGAAACATTTATATATTCACTCAATAGTATAACCTACTTTAGCTTCTGATGTGAATCTAATATTTGTTTTTGTGTTTCTAGAATGAGGTACTCATCTCATTTCTTTTTTTTTTTAAACAGGGTCTCACTTTGCAGGTAAGGCTGACCTTGAACTCACTTTGTGGTCCAGACTGGCCTCAGACTCCCAGCAATCCTCTTTCCTCATTTTCCTGAAAACTGGAATCATAGTATGTGTTTTCTCTACAGGAGAATGTGACTAAATGCCTGTTTATTGCCAATAAGCAGCTTAGTTTTTCCTAAACTAGTACATGTTCTTCAAAGCATTAACTTAGGAAACATATCAGAAATTATTAGGGCCCAATTAATGTGATTATATGCATGCATTTATTACAGGCGGGGGTTTAAATATTGTAGCCATACTGATCCTGCGATGGGAATTCTCCCCTGAGACTATCTACTTACTGGCCTTTGCTGTTTATTGGACGTTGGATCTCTCACATAAATAGTTCGTTCAGTATTACGTACTGGTTGAGTCTTCAAATCTATTCCATCGTCATTGAGATTGTCTTTCCTTTTTGATTTTATACATCCCATATTTCCTGTTGGAATATAAAAAAAAAAAACAAAAAACAAAAAACGATATTGTTTTACTACACCAGAACTGGCTTCCAGCCATTTGAAATTTCATTCTTAATCATACACAAATGCACTCAAGGGTGAGTACTTCAATAACAGGTTTGCTTTCTCATTCACTCAGTCATTTATTCACAAATACCAACTGAGCACCTTTTTTTTGTCATTCAGACTAATTCTTATTCTAAATATTTGTGTATTTTTGTGGCAAAGACATATGGATTTAAATTACGGCACAATGTGGCAAATGAATGGCAGGCTGCACAAGACCTACCAAAAAACATCTAACTCGGGCACAAGGAAAAGGAGGTAGCCAGGAAAGCTTCCTGAAGGAGCTGCTCCCCGAGTTGAGACAGGAGACCTGACATCAGCCGGGTGTCAAAGTCAGCAGTGAGGTTCCAGGAAGAAGGAACTTCGTGTGCAACCACAACAACAGCCAGAGGACAGGGCCACTTCAAGAACCAGTTCAACAACATTAGGCCCGTCAGTCTAGAAGCGAATAGGGAAGGCCTGAGCTGGTGGTGGTGAGAGAGGCACATGCTGGGCAGTGCTGGTGGGTTAATTTTTACACCCTGACACATGCCACGTGCCTATACTTCAAAAACAAAATGAAAGGGGTCGTGGTTTCCCTCAGAATGTCCCACAGGACAGTGGTTCCTACAGAACAGATTCTCTGGACACATTCTAGGAAATTTTGGGATCCAGTCGGGACACAGTGCTCCGCATTCTGGAGTACCACCAATCTGGGAACCGATGCCTAGAACTTTGGAGGAAAGAAAGATGACTTGGAGCTCACAGGAGAGGCGATTCAAATCAGCTAGAACCTGGAGGGAGGAACTGTGCTAAGAAAACTTCGGGGCTGTCTCTGAACTCTGTCCCCAGTGCCCTGCTGCCACTGGCTGGCTCTCTCTTTGTCTTGTTCTGCTGCAAGATCCCAGCTGGCGTGGGGACCTGCACTTGTTTATCATCTCCCAAATTAGGCACGAAGCTGGAAAGGGCAGTCTTGACTCTTTCTGAAACTACTCAGAGGTAGTTCCCAAAATAAAGGGGAACTACCTCTTTCATTCAAAACAGCATCATTTTGTTCTGTACCCTGAAGTTTCTGAAATGGAGATAAGGTTTTATACAAGGTCTACAAATAAGAAAGATGGATTGAGGATTGAATTGTAAATAAGCACATGAGTTCTTTTTTTCAACCACCTCCCCTAAATGATCGACCCTTAAGGTGCTTTATAAATGAGTAAATATGATAATAGCCAAGTCCCCAAGGTGAAGACATGGCAAGCTCTTTGCAGAGGAGCCTTCAATGAGTCCCTTTTGGCTGAGCTTGTACCTCAGCCATTTACACCCCTCTCCCACCCTGCTCCCGAGGCCCCTGGCCCCTGGCCTGTGTATGTGATTCTCTGAGTCTCTCTCTTCTCTAGATCCTACCCCAGGATTGATTTCTTTGGGGGGGCGGGGAGTAATACTATGAATGAACCCAGAGCCTTTCCACTGAGCTATATCCCCAACCCTTAAAAAAAATATATTTTATTTTTAAACAGATCTTGCCAAGTTGCTAAGTTGCGCAGGCTGGACAAATCTGTAATGTGTTATACACTACAGATGAGTAGCTGTATTTATCTATGGGGGCAGGAGCAGAAGTATTCCATATGGAAAGACTGCAGGGCTGCTAGGTAGCTCTGTGTTGGAGTGTTTGCCTAACAAATCTGGAGCCTTGGCATCATCCCCAGGGAGGAGAGAGAGAGAGAGAGACAGAGAGACAGAGACAGAGAGACAGAGACAGAGAGAGAGAGAGAGAGAGAGATAACAGATAGTGACAGAGAGAGAGAGAGACACACACACACAAGGTAGGGGGGAGGAAACAAGACATTATAGGGATGTGTGGACCCTCGGAATTCCAGGCGCAGGGAGCTGAAATGCATAGCTGAAATAATTAGGGAAATCTGAGCTGATCTGAGAAAGAGACCAGGGAACTGGGAGGCTTTATCAAGTAAATAATGGAATTTACACATTTCCCAATCCTATGGTGTTGTGGGTGTGCAGGAGATGCTGCATCACAGAAGATGCAGGTACAGGCATATGGGGCTAAGGGTTAAGGTCTCAGCAACTTTAACACTTCAGCCATGGGGCAAGGGGCAAAGGTGTCCAAATGTTTAAAATTAGGGAAGAGGCATATTCTTTCATTTTTTTCTGTAGATTTGAAAATTTCAACGCACAAAGTTGGATGGCAGACAGTATGAGGATATAAAGAACAGCTCTGTAAAAGCTTTCTTCTACATGTGAGAAACCCAGTACAGCGTCTGTGTGCACACAAAGGCCGGAAATGAGATTAGCACAGCTTCTTGTCAGGCTTTCTTTCCATGATAAGCCAAAGAGCCTGGGTTTTATGGCAACAGGGAGCCACTGAAAACCCTTAAGTGGAATGACACATGGAGTTCCTCAGCTCAGAGACTGAACTCCAGGAAACAAGGAGGGCCGGGTGGGATAGCATGGGAGAATCTGATCCCTAGTGTCTAGAAGTGTCCAGAGAGGAGATAGTGCAGGGCAGTGCTCTTGGGAACAGGAAGGATGGAAAAATGAAGTAAAAAGATGGGTGGGGACAGGGGGTTAACCAAGGACACCATACGAATGGGCTACCATTTATTCAGGCTTAGTTTGTTTTCCCCTTCTGCATTCACCACAGAGATTGAGGATCAAGTGTATATATCGTAGATGAAAAATGGAAAGAGCTTTCCACTCTAAACCTCAAGGCTTAGACAGAGCTGGCCTCTGGTCCTCTCCAGCAGGAAGAGAACTCAGGTTTGAAGGGTTGCAGTTCAGAAAGAAACCTCCGAGAGCACTTCTCATGTGGCGATCAGTATTCCAAGGTCTTGCAATCGCCCATGCTGTACAAAGGTATCTGAAGGGTAGAAGATGCAAACTACACCTGATAAAACTAATAATGGAATTTACACATTTCCAAATCCTATGGTGCAATGATGGGCACCTTTGCATTTTTAATTAAACATTTATCATGTACTGTGCATCTCATTAAAAGCACTATTATGTATATTTTACAGAGGAATGAAGTGAGGCTGAGAGAGGTTCCCTGAGCTGCTAGTGAGTGGAAGAGCTGGGCCTTCCTCACTCCACTCTGGCCCAAAGTCTAAGGGTCGCACCAATTCCACAGCCCACGCTCTTACTGTTGTTTTGCTTCATGGTAGCTGTTTTGAAAGTTGTGTTTCATTAATATTGCTATCAAAGAGATTGTTTTCATAGCCTACCTTACTAAAAGGATATGTGACTCTTTACCACAAAAAGTCAATAATGAGGTTAATTAAGTGAAAAGAAAAAGAGTGTGAACTTGGTCATGGTGGGTGACAGATCTGTGTAACTGTTGGCCTCAGATTCATGGCAGGAGGGACAGAGCGTGCCTGAGTCACTAGGCAGAGAGGAAAGAGGCGGCTCCTCAAGGGGAAGCGCATCCCCAGCAAGGATTCTAGGTTCTGATGGCAGACTTGCATGCCATGGGTGATAGATACATAGTTGGCAATGCCTCCAATACCATTCTTTTTAAGAGAAAATAAAGGTACATTTTATATGGAGTCTTTGGGTTAAAAATAATGCTAATCACTGAAGGAGTGACACACAAATCAACCCTGGGCTATTTCTTGGGAAATGCTCAGCTCTGAGATCCAAGCGGTCAGGCATTCCTTCTACTCATGGTGGACACATGTACCAACACCTACAGCGACAGCTGTGAGAAGGGAGGCCAGTGACTTCTCTTTCCAGAAATTTTCTCAAGGGAACAAATACCCTTAATGGTGGCTTCTCATCATTCAATGGCCTTAGAATATGAAAAGTATTATTTAAAAAAATGACAAAATCAGGTGCGTTCAGAGTGGTATGGCATAGACAAACAAAAACAAAATGAAAGTAACCTAGTATAATAGCACATGCCTATAATCCCAGCTACCTTGGAGGCTGAGGCAGGGGATTGCAAATTTGAAGCCAGCCAGGGCAACTTAGCCAGACCCTGTCTCAAAATTAAAAAAAAATAATAAAAAGGGCTGGGGACATAATGTAGTAATGCAGTACTTTCCTAGCATGCACAAGGCCCTGGGTTCAATCCCTGATACTAAAAATTTTAAAAACAGAAACATCAAACAGCAGGCTCTGGAACAATGCACCATGCCTTTGGTAGGATCTGCAAAGCCTTGTGACTGTTTACCGGCTCAGCAAGGAGATAGCTGCGCTCCTGGGCTCTGCTTCTGCTGATATGCACAGGTCACCAGGATGGTCAGGCTAGCGTCACTCATAAACAGACCCCCTTTAGACGTTTACCAGTCCTTCACCAAGGCGAGCGGGGCCAATGGCAGGCAGTCTACCAGGGTCTAGCCTTCTCTTCTCTGCCTCCTGGTACTTTTTAAATTACTCATCATTCACATTAGCGGAACTTAAAGGATCCAAAAATAGAAAACTGGTGTCACTTTTCACCTATGAAGTAAAACAGACCGTCCTAGTGTCTCCTTTCTCCTCCCCTCCTCTTCTCTTCTCTCCTCTTGGTCCTGCTGGATGGTTAAGAATCCTAGAATATAATTCTATGAATCGTTCATAGAATTATAGATCTTTTTTTTTTTTTTTTAGGTTTTTTGAGACAGGGTCTCGCTTTTTTGTGGTTCAGGCTGGCCCTGAGCTCAGCCTCAAACTCACATCACAATCCTCCTGCCTCTGCCTCCCGAGTGCTGGGATGACAGGCGTGAGCCACCACGCCCGGCACTGTGGTATGTGGTACTGGTTGCTGCTGGGTGTGGGTCTCCACACCCAG
>PVIR01040837.1:0-13078 GCA_004026965.1 Petromus typicus
TTTTACCTTGTCTAGTCAAGAAAAATAAGAGTGAAGTGCAACACTTTTAAATCATTTCTTTTTGTGGGGGGGAGGGGAGAGTGTCATGGATTGAACTCAGGACCCTTGTGCTTGCCAGGCAGGCACAGCACCACTGAGCTAAATCCCTGGCCCATCAATATCTACTTTAACTATGCATAACTAGTAATCACTGTAACAGTCATACAGAATTTATACTTTACCTAAAAAGGTATCTTACCAATATTTTCAGCATTGGTTCACCAGATGATACCAAAAAAAAAAAAAGAAAAGAAAAGAAAAGACAAGAAGCCTAGCAAATCACACTATGTATTGTAGAATCATATTGACAAAATTAATGACTGACAGCAATTAGAAGAACTTAAAAGACATTTCTTAGATAAATAACAATATGACTAGTAACTCCATTCCATATTCATCCCAAGGTCCTCTAGACAGTACTGGTCTTTATATATTCAACTGAAGTGCATGTATGACAAATAATGCAAACATTCAAAGAAAACTTCAAATTTTCTTAACATTTCCAGCTTTGTGACCACTCTAAATAAAACAAGGTCTATTTTTTAGTAGATCTACAAAATCGGTTATCATTATGAAAAAAATCCTTTAAATTTTTGGATTATCGTGTTCCTGACCAGTTTAACATTTATTCAAGAAATAGACACTGCAAGCTTACCACTCTCATGGTAAAATTATGATAGTTCTTTCACAGTGCATGTAACAAAAATGCTTATTCTTCATGGAGCATATACTATCTTCATGGCATTACTTGAAAAAGAAAGTTTTAAAATACTTTACTTTTAAATAATCATATTAAGGGCCAGGGGTGTGGTTCAGTGGCACACACCTGCCTCGCAAGCACAAGGTCCTGAGTTTGATCCCTAGTTAAAAAAAAAAAAAAACTAAAACTTGTGGATTTCCTTAGCACTACTATTTTTCTCTTTCATCAGGTAATTAATAGCCAAAATTATTGCTTTTGGAAACTTTTGCTTTTAAAAAAGATACAAACTCAAATATTCATATTATCTGATTTGAGAGCTTTCCAAAAGCTATAGTTATCCAGATGTTTTGATGAAAGCAACATATATAATTCAGTGAAAAAGAACTTAGAAACTAGAACAACACATACACAGACAAGCTAATATATTTTTAGCAAAAGTATGAAAAAAATTCAATACATAAAGGATGGACTTTCCAAGAAAGGGGGCTAGAATAACAGGACAGCCATTTGTAAAGGTAGCAAACATCCTTATAAGAATCGTTAACAAATAAAAAACCAAAAAGTATTAAAGTACTAGAACAAAATGACAAAAATGTCCTCACACTAAGCAATGATTTCTGAAATTAACAAAAGCACGATCCATTTAAAAAAGCTATTTAGAACACTTTATGAACACTTATAACATCTACTTTTTGAAAGATTTATAAAAAATCATGAGATTGAGAATATTTCCAAGACACTGCTGAAAATGCACTCCAGCATACATGTAAAACAAGCAAAACAAAACAAAACAAAAGCCTAATAAAACTATAGGGAAGGCTGACAATATAATTCCATGGTATAGGTAAGCAAAGACAAAGTTTTACTAATCTCTTCATACCTTTCTGACCCATTCCTATAAAACATTTTATTGATATGAAGAACTTATCCATGACAGTCTAATATTAAGCATGATAAAACAACTCTAGATGCCTCCTTTCTTCACTCCCTTTTACATTCTTCTCAGTAGTATTCTGCCAATTTTTAGGCCATGTCATAAATACTGAGGAAGTTATAAGTTACTAAAAGATATGTGCAAAATACAAAAATGAGAGAAAGTATTGCCAAATAAGGAAGATAGTGTAAGAATAACTTACAGATTCATAAACTAATAAATATGTAAAAAGATTACTCACTGTACATTTATATACTCATATTCTCCTTGATCAAAGGCAGACAATGTATGGCTTTCATAACATGTTTTGTTATTAAAATCCTGAGACCACAGAAGTATACTACAGTATATAATTTCCCTAACAATTATTCATCTCTGTTGAACTCATAGTACTTTTTTACAGTTTTTTTCATATTCTGGTAGAAAAGTAATGAACCTGACAAGAAATGACTGTTAGATATTTTTCTACAATAAACTACTCATATACACGTAACAACACATCTTAAAAATTATTTGATATTCTGAAAAGTACTTTAGTAAGGCAAACTGTTTCAAAAGGAAATAACAGATTTTTAAAATTTAGAATGTATTTTTTCCATAGTATATCATACCTACACGAAAAGATAAAGATTATATTTAAAAACATGTTTAATAACTACAAAAACCACTTATCACTATTTATCAGTTGTTCAATAAATTCAAATTCAAATGAACCGCCTAGGGTTACTTTTTTCTAAAGAACCTAAAGTTCATTTATGATAACACTTATAATAAGATATCCAAAAATAATTTCTTTTCCTAAGATAGGGAGTATTCTCCCAACAACCTCTGAGTACAAAATCATTAGCTAGAGCTATGACTCCTCCCAAAAACAAAATACAATGACATAAAAAAAGAAAGCTTAGGTGTCTTGTTGTCCACTGAAAACTTGCCTAGATGCCTATCTATGAGATCTACATAAAAGTCTTTCATTCTTTTTCTTCCCTCAAGGTATCAGTTTGGACAGTCACCAAAGGGGGAAGGGGTCAAGATCTCATTACAGCACACATTCAAGTATTTTCTTTTTCTTTTTCCTTTTTTTTTTTGAGACAGGATCTCGCTTTGTAGTCCAGGCTGGCCCTGAGCTCAGCCTCAAGCTCACATCACAGCAATCCTCCTGCCTCTGCCTCCCAAATGCTGGGATTACAGGTGTGAGCCACCACAGCCAGTATTGTATGTGGTTACTAGGGGATCAACCCAGATCCTTGTGCTTGCAAAGACAGGGCTGGAACCACCGAGCTAAATCCCCAGCCCTGAAGTATTTTCTTAAAAAAAAGCAGAGTGTGGTGGTTCATGTTTGTAATTCCAGCACTTAAGAAAGCTGAGGTAGGAGGATCACCACTAATTCAAGGCCAATCTGAACTACACAGTGAGATCCTGTCTCAAAAATACAGTTCTCTGGCCAGGGATTTAGCTTGGTGGCTTGTCACCTGCCTCCAAAGGCAGGTCCTGAATTTGATCTCCAGTACAGGGAGTGGGGGTGTTAGTTCTTATGATTTTGCTCCTCGGGAGCATTTAACAATGATGTTGTGTGTGTTGTTCTTTTTTTTTATTTTGAGACAAAGTCTTGCTTTTGTAGTTCAGTCCTCTACAAGAAGAAATATCTCGCCCAAAATGCCAACCATGCAACATTATTAAAAATTAGTAAGCCTTAAGAACAAGTCCAGAATATAGCACATGCTAAATAAACATTTAGAAGATCAAGTACTACTGAAATGAAACTATGCCAAAAAAATTGAAAAATCTTAATTTATGAGTTCTACTTATTCATAAGTACTTCACTAAAGACCACATTCTGACCAAATAAAATTGTTGTCAATGCTAAGAAAAGCCAGTAGCTCTCTCTAACAACAGCATCCTAATAATTTACAAGCAGGGACAAGTAACAAGATGTAGCTATTATCAGTGAGAAGCAACCATGTGATAAAATTACCCATAATGTTTTACATGTAGTGATTCAGTTATCAAAACAACTCCAAGATGGAAGTACTTTCATTTCTATTTTAAAGAAGCACAGGACATTCTGAAACTTGTCTTTGGTTACACACTAGTAGGTAGCGGAGTGAGGTACACGTCCCTGCCAGCTTGAGCCACCAGTGGTATGTGCACATATTCTAAGAAAAGAAGAAAGAATTTGGTACTTCATCCTTTGGGTAGTAAGCGGCAATCATAGAGACTGAGCAAAGAACTTAGTGGTAAAACACATGATGAATGTGAGAAAGACCCTGGGTTCAATCCTCAGCACCAAAAGAAAAAATATCAGCAGCCATTGATTGCTGAGTGTTGAAAATGGGAGCTAAGAAAATACAGCCAATTATGGGAATGGCTTGCTTAGCATCATAAGATGAGTAAACTTGCTTTCTAGGACTTTGGGCACCACAGGCAAGTGCCTCTACCACTGAGCTATATATTCCCACGCCTTTCTAGTTCTGTATAATGCAAAAACATCTCCCTAGATTTTTTCCACATGGCAAACTTGCCATCATCCTGCCTCAGCCTGCTGAGGAGGTATGCCACCATGTCCAGCTGACGGGTAAAATTTCAGGGGATGTGTGTGTAGATATATTTATGATCAATTTTTCTAAGCTAGATATGTGGACACTGGCCTGTCAACACAGCACTCTGGGAAAATGAGACAGGATGGTCCAAGGTCTAGCCTAGCTTGACAACTTAGCAACTTAGCACCTGCCAAGAAGTAAAGAAAAAAAAAAAGAAAAAGAAAAAAAAAATTTTTAAGGCTTAGGATACAAACTCAGCAGGACTCTGCGTTCAGTTCTCAATAACACACACACACACACATACACACGCACGCACAAAGATATAAGTGGCTGGGCCTGGTGCTACTTGCTTGTAATCACAGGTACTTGAGAGGTTCAGGCAGGAAGATCACAAATGTGAACCCAGTCTTGAAATTTAGCAAGAACTGTCCCAAACTGAACTTTTTTAAAGGGCTGAAGATGTGATTCAATGGCACAGAACTTTCTTAGCATGTGCAAGCCCCTGCCTTCCAAACCTATCACCACTTAAAAAAATATAAAGTAACAAAAAAACTTAACATTTTTTTTACTCACAATAAGCAATCTGTTCATAACAACTTTCAAATACTAGAAGATAATTTCCTCAACTTTTGTGTTATTCCCAAAAGACATGGAACATATTAAAGCTTGATTCAGTTTATTAACATTTCCTCCATTATTAAGTCTACACAACCATCACATGAAACTCTATTTGAAGCATTCACTTATTTCTGTGGTTTAAATACTCCCACATACATCTGGAATGCATAATGTCTACACAGGCTGGCAATGTAGCTCAGTGATAAAATGCTTGCCTAGTCTGAGTAAGGCCCTTCGTTCGATCTTCAGCACTGTATGTATATAAGTATGTATGTATAGTCAAAAAGTGAGTAAAAAATCCTACATGAGTGACACGAGTGGCAGGTTTCAAGCTACCAAGTAAATGTCAGTACAGGAGGAATGAAGAAGACATGCCTCATAGCACATCATATTTCAAATGTAAATAACCTCAAGAGCACAGATAATAATTAAGCACCTTTGTTTCTGGTATGATTTAATCTTATGTTTATAACTTCATCTTTAATAGATTATGTTTACTAACTGGCTTACAAAATTCCTGAAAAACTCTCTTGAAAAAGTACAACTCAAGCGTACCACCAAATACATGAAATCTTACCTTCCCTCCTACAGAACCTCAGCAATCAATTCTACTTCACTGAAAACTTCAAGTAAAACACTGACTATATTGCAGAGTGCTATACCTAGCAAAATCTACTTCTCTCACTCCCCTTCCAAGGAGGCTCATTTAATAAATTTTAAGAGCCTGTGTTTGTTTATAAGGATGTACACATCCTATTACATGAGAACAGAATTAAAATTTTACGAATTCAAGGAAAAAGAGATGACATCTGGTTGAATAATTTCAAACTTGGTTTTAGCCATTATCAAGAAAGGATACACACTCTATATAAATTCTTCCATAAATTGAGGTGAACATTGCTCTAATACCCAAAGTAGAAAAATATAGTTTAAGAAAACTGTACACCCCATAGACATAGATGCAAAGACATTTTTAGCAATGTCAGGTGCCTATAATCCCAGAACCCAAAAAGCTGAGAAGGAAGATCACTATGAGTTTGAAACCAGTCTGGCCTATGTGTAAGTTCAAGGCCAGCCTGAGCTATGTATTGAAACCTATTAAAAAAGAAAAAAACAAAAAAGAAGAGAGGACAAGGGAGGGGAGGGGAGAAGAAAAAAAAGGAAAAAAATGGAAACAAAGCATTTGCAAATATGGGTTGAAGGGAACGGAAGGGAATGGGGAAAAATAATCAAGATATATTATGTACAGACACAAATTCCCTGTTAGAAATGCAATCATTACATATATCAAAAGTTTACCAATAAAATTGATTTTTAAAAGTAAAAAATTTAAAAGAAGAAATATCTGTAAATCAAACAGAGCAATAAATAAAATGATATATCATACCAAGTAATAATTATCTCAGGATCACAAAGCTGATTTAACACATAAAAAAATCAATATAATTCAATATAATGATGAACTTTTAAAAATATTATGATCAACTCAATAAATGCATAAAAAGCAAGTGACAGCGAAGTATGGTGGTGGATGCCTTTAATATCAGAACTCTGGGAAGCAGAAGATAGCAAGTTCCATCCCAGTGTGGGTAATGAAGCAACTTAGCAAGACCCTGCTTCAAAGTTTAAAAAGGAGGTGGGAGGAGCAGGTTTAGTATGAAGGTCCTGGGTGTGATCCTTATTTATACACACACACACACACACACACACACATTGCATTGACAAATCTACCAACTATTCCTATTTAAAGGGACAAAGCCAGGGCATAGTGGTGTAAGTCTGGACTTGGGCAGCCGAAACAGGATAACTGGGAGTTTGACACTAGCCTGGACAACTTAGTGAGACTATTTTAAAAAGGGTACATGGAGTGGCTAGGGAGTGTGACTCAGTGGCAGTGCTTATCTAGCATGCTTGAGACCCTAGATTCTATTTCCAAAATGACAAAAAAGGAAAACAGAGGGCCGGGGATTTAGTTCAGTGCTTCCAGTGTCTGCCTGAAAAGCACAAGGTCCTGAGTTCGATCCCCAGTACCACATACCACAATGCCAGGCGTGGTGGCCCACTGCCAGTAATCTCAGCACTCAGGAGACAAAGGCAGAGGTAGGAGGATTGCTGTGAGTCTGAAGCTTGCCTGGGCTGCGAGCTCAGGGTCAGCCTAAACTACAAGCAAGACCTTGTCTCAAAAAAAAAAAAAAGGCAAATTAAAAAAGTTATGGTCAGTGGTAAGGCTTTCCCTAGATAGTATAATAGACCTGGCTTGGTTTCCAACACTGACAAAACAAAACAAAGCAAAAGAATGGGTGGAAGGAGAAAGGAAAGAAAAGAGTAGTGGGCAGGCACTAAAAAGTACACCACAATGTTAAGAAAAATTATAGAGCTAAATAAAGGAAGATATGTATTCAAATATTAGAAGACTCAATATTGTTAATATGTTGATTCTAGGGCTGGAAATTTAGCTCAGTGGTTCTGACACCTGCCTTACAAGTTCAAGGTCACAAGTTTGATCCCCAGTATCAAAGAAAAAAGATGCTAATGCTCCCCGAATTGATCTAAAGATTCAACATAATCATAATGAAATCTACTAGATATTTTCAGAGAAAATGACAGAGTTACCCTAAAAATTTATATGGAAGTATCAAGGACCTAGAAAAGCTAACTTTGAAACCATTTCTGCAAGGATAACAAAACTGAAGTACTTACATAATTCCACGAGTTATAAAGCTACAAAATCTGTGACAAGGAGTTAATAGCACATAGATAACTGAACAAATCTAGAGAACACAGAGGTTAGTAATACAGTAGCTCCCCAATTCTAGAAAAAATACAGGAGAAAATCTTAGTGGTCAGGAGTTTGGCAAGGTTTGGGTGTTTTTATTTGTATTTTGTTTTATTTTTGAAACAGGGTCTCACTATATACTGGTAGTTCAGGCTAGCCTTAAACTCACTGTGCAGCCCAGGCTGGCCTAAAACTCAAAGAAACCTTGTTGCCCCATCCTTCCAAGTGCTGAGATTATAGACATGTGTCACCATGACTGGTGGCAAACATTTAAGACAACAAAACAAAGATTCCATAAAACAGAAAATTAGTAACTTGAATTTCACCAAAATCAAAAATCTTTACTTTTTAAAAGACATGACTGAAGAAACGAAAAACCTATTTAGACACTGGGAAAAAAATTGTAGGAACTTCACAAGTTTAAGACCAGTCTGAACAACTTAGTTAGATCCTATCTCAAAAATAAAAATGACAAAGCTGGGAATTTTGTTCAGTGATTAAGAGCATCAGTAGGGCAGTGCAAGGTTCTGAGTCCAATCCCTGGTACCAAAACAGAGTATCACCAGGGTTCAATCCCCAGTACAAAACTTGACAAAATATCTTAACAGGTACTTCTTCAAAGAAGTAACATGGATGACAAATAAGCACATGATAAAATCCTCACTGTCACTGGGTAAATGAAAATTAAACCACCATAAGACACTACCATACACCTGTTAGAATGATTGAAATTTTGAAGACTGGTCAAATGACAGCAAAGAACAAACAGAATTGTAGATTAAAATGCAAAATAGTAAAATGTCACTTTTTAGAAATGTAAACCATACTGTACATCTAAACACTAGGATCCAGACATTCTACTCTTATCAACAAAAGGAGAGGATGTAGTAAAGAAGAGAGGGAAGGGTGGTTCACCTGAAAGATTCAACAGAACTTAAATGCTCTTAGCAGCTTCACAAACCGGAAACAAGGCAAGTACGTAACAACAGACTAATGCAAAAATAGTAAGCCCATACAATGAATTCATCAATAAAAATGAATAACCTAGTGATACACATTAACAACATAGATAAATTTTAAAACAATTTTGCTAAAAGAAAACAGAGTTCTGGAAATCTCAGTAAACACTTTTCAAAAACCTCATCTAGAAGCAGGAAAGGTGAGCAGGAAGCCCTAAGTGGCCTTGATTTTAAAACACACAACATAAGTGTTATATATTAAACTGAAAATTCAGCTCTCACTTTTCTTCACATGTATAATTCAGAAACCCCAGAAACAGGAAAAACTAGCCAAACAGATCATAATATGACTTGAGTTCCAGCAGAGCAACACCAAAAAGTCTTTTACTATCATGTCCCAAACACCTCAAATCCTAGTAAACCTGGAGCACACAGTGATTTAAAAGTTTATTTTTCTGCAAACTGAACAATAAATATTATACACCCATTATGCTACAACTTACTATTTAACAAATTCAGTGATAACATAGAAAAAGTGTGTTCCCATTCACTACCTTAATTAATTCTGATACTAGCAATTCCTTTCATTGCCTATTCTGGCCACTAATAAAGATACTGAAAAAGAAGAAAAATGATTTAAGAGGGATTTTTTTGTACTCTTGTCCTTCAAATTTTCTGTCAACCTAACTCCTACTGAGCTAACATCTCTATCCTAGAGGGGCACTTGCAAGTTCAAACAAAGAAGAGTACCGGCTATAAAAAAAGGAAGCTTCCATCCTATTATGTATTTTAGATATTTACAAGATAACCAAGACACACATATAAATATTTATAGCATTCATATGTTCAAAGATAAACAGGTATTAATTTATTCTCTGTACTCTCCTTTACTAACTGATAATCAAGGTCACTTTACTTGACAACTACAAATTTGCTTTGTGCTTCTTTTTTATTTTCAGACACAGTCTCACTGTGTGTTTCAGGCTAAAATGTGCTATGCAGCATAAGCTAACCCTGAACTCACAGCAAACCTCCTGCCTCACCACCTGAGTGCTGCTGGTGGGGAGTACAGGCATTCACTACATGCCCAGCTACAAAATCTTTTTTTGAATTTCTCTCTTTTCCACGTCATAGTTAACACCTACTAATGTTAAATAGGAAAAAAAAAAAAAAAAAAAAAAAAACGAAGCAAGAATATTGTTTGCACAAGGGTGTCCACACTTTAAAAACAGTAAGTATAATTTAAGTTCTCTCCTAAAACTACTATGCAATAACAAGTAGCCCCCAAAGAAAAGTACTGTCCTAAATCAACTGGCTATACAACCTAAAAAAAGGGTAAACAATAATCCCATAACATAAACTATTTCTTTAAGCCCACCAGAAATGAAGACGACTTTGCTGCTATGAGCACAGTAAAAAATAAGTTACATTCAAGCATAAAATGAGACAAGTAGCAAAGGTATCTATAGAATGATCACATATCATTAAGATATGCCCCATAATGAAAAAAAGGAAAAATATGAAAGTTCTTTCTCTCAAAGCAACAAATTAGTTAGCAAAATTAAATTGGAAAAATAACTGAAGCAATGGTCTAATACTCCATACAAAATCCTTCATATTTTCCCCTCTTCCACTTTTTAGTTTTAGGTTCCACCTCACTAGTAGTATATAAAATCAATGAACTAATATATTTTGTCTATATAAACAATCACTTGTATATAAAAATAAGGAGGTAATACATCAAAAAAGTTAAATACTAATTCAAGATACTATTTCAATTATATTAGAAAACTAAACTTGATAATATCAAAAACTAATGGTTTAACAAATGACCCCTTTTCATGAGTGCCTTTTTACATTACTTTAGTTTTTCCTTGAGAGAGTATTTTGCTTGATCTCTAATACAAAGTTTAAAACAATATGCAAATCTGAGAGTAAACATAATAGCTGTCCCATACTTTTGTACAATGCTCCAGGATTAGCTGAAGAGCATATTGTATAAAAAAATGTCTGTATGTTTAAAATAGCTTACTACTCTGACAACAAGCGCTTAAAATATGGAAAAGCCCTACCTAAATCTACAAGTGTATAATAAAAACCGGAGTAAAAGAGAAAAATCTCAGTAACCAGATTATCTGAGCTAAAAATAAGCACAAAGAAAAGGCCTATCCAGGAAAGGGTTCCATGGTGCCAATATCTTAATTATGAAAGAATTCAAAAGAAAAGGTAGATCCAATGCTGACTCACACTGATCCCAAACAGATAGCACTAAACAAAACACTAAACCTTAATTTTTTTGGCTTGAATAAATGCCTAACGAAAGTATCCGCTCTACTTATACAAATGACTGTCAAGAAGATGGTGCTTTGTACCTAGAAGAAAAGATTTCAAAGGAAGAGGTGTCAACTTTAAAATAGTTCCTAAAATAGTGGTTTAAAAGGATAAAGACCATTAGAACTTACAAAGGCTTTCAATCAATCCTGCTTCTAAGAAAAGGATAGTTTGGCCCTCTGTGAAAGCAAAAACCAGCCACTGAAAAGCACAGATAACCAGACTCTGTCAGCAGAATTAAAAAAAAAAAAAAAGAGTTTTGTTCATCACTTCCCACAAAGGTAATAGAACCTTTAACTTGGATTTCTGTTTTCCTGGCAGATAGATACTCTGCAAAAGCAATAAAGAACACTAAGTAAGATGTTCTTCCAGATTTCATTTCTACAGTCAAAATGTCACCTTCAGGCAAAATGCCAGACTTTGCAAAGGTCACAGAGGCACAAACTTCCTGTTTTGTCATTTAAAATTCATTTTCTTTCTTCTGAACTAACCAATTCAGACTTCCCTCCTTTGTGTTTTGAATCTTACAGAATGGTGACAGTACACAAACAACATATTAGGCATGGCATGCCAGAATCAAGAAATATAATGTTATCATTTTTTGTTGTTGTTTGATTTTAGTTTTTTAGGAAGAGTCTCACTAGGTATCACTGAACTCACCAAGCTCCTGCCTCAGATGCTGAGATTACAGGTAGCATGCACCACCATCTTACTCGTTTTAAACCCTAATACAGATAATCTATACTCATTATTACTACATTTGAGAAAAAGCTAAAAGTTTTTTAACAACATTTTTAAAAAGTTTTATTTTGAAGTTATTTTACCAAAAAAAAGGAGAGGCAAAAAATTTAACACTTTTATAAACATGTATCCAAAACCCATTACAGAACGGTTTTCCTTGTCCTAAAAAAAGATAAGAAAAATGTAAATAATTACTATATTAAAAACATTTACCTATTCCCCATCTCTTTCCAAAATGAATTTTACTTTCTACAAAACAAATATAATACTACTGTTTACAAATCACTGTAATTAAAAGAAGATTGTATGTAAACGCCACAAAAGAATTGCTAAGAACAAAATCTGCAGTCAAATGCTCTACCACTGAGCTATACTCTCTAAGAACAAAATCTGAATGGATCAGGCTTTAACTAGCCTGATGATTAATTGGGAAATGTGATACAAATACTGTGATTTATAACAGTAAAAATTATCTAAATTTGTGCATAATTTATACATAGTATTAATACACCATTTGTGTTAGTATTGCTATTATCCTTTCTATTATGCTAAAGAAAGAAAAAAGTTGTAAGTACTTCCCCAGATGTAACAAATGATGGATAACATTGTAATTATAAGATTTAGCACTATTATAAATGAATTATTATAATATATCCATATATCCCTTAGGTATGTTGTATGGCTTATCTTCATCCTTTTAAAAGGACTCTCATCATACTGAATTAGCTCATACTCATTTTTCACTACTGAAAAATGTTCACATGTAGAGATAAATGACTTCCTAATTACTAAGTGAAGTTTTAATCTCCTCTTCAGGGAGTACTTACACTATATGGCTTATCTGGTTTTGAACGTTAAGGATCATACCCACTATTTCTTGTAACTTTCATAATGAATAAGGTAACTTTTTAAAAAGACATGAGAAGGATTTACTAGAGGTAGGTTTAGGACACACTCCCAAGTGGAGTACAGGTGCTTAGAGAAATGAGGCACTAAGATAATATTTACAAAATATAAACAGTCCTTACAAATCAGTAAGAAAAAACTGTGAACACTCCTAAAGCAAAATCTAGAGTAAAAGTCACAATCAGGTAAATCACAAAAGAATAGGCCAAGGATTTAGCTCAGTGGTTCTGGCACCTGTCTTGCAAGCACAGGGCCCGAGTTCGATCCCCAGTAACCATATACCATACTGGGTATGGAGACTCATGCCCCGCAGCAATCAGTACTACATACCACAGTGCCGGGCGTGGTGGCTCATGCCTGTAATCCCAGCACTCAGGAGGCAGAGGCAGGAGGATTGCTGGGATGTGAGTTTGAGGCTGAGCTCAGGGCCAGCCTAAACTACAAAGCTAGACCCTGTCTCAAAAAAAGAAAATCACAAAAGAATAAATACAGCAAACCCAGAAAATTCTGAAATAGAAACTGACACTACTATTGGCA
>PVIR01040838.1:0-13094 GCA_004026965.1 Petromus typicus
CTGACTTTGTAGAGTGAAATACTCTGTAGGCATCTATTAAGTCCATTTGCTGGAGTCTGGTTGAGCTCAAGGATTTCTTTAGTGATTTTTGTCCAGTTGATCTGTTTCTTTGTGACAGTGGGATATTGAGGTCCCCTACTATTATTGCATTGTAGTTTATCTGATGTTTCAAGTCCGTTAATATTTGTTATATAGTTGGCTGCATTAGAATTTGGAGCATAGATATATAAAATTGTGATTTCTGTCTCTTGGATTTTTTCCTGAACTAAAAGATAGTGTCAATCTTCATCTCTCTTTATCAGTTTTGGCTTGAAGTCTATTCTGACTGCAAAATAAATCGCCACTCCTGCTTTCTTGCTGTTTCCTGTCACATGCAGTATTGTTTTCCATCCCTTTACTTTCAGTCCATGGATTTCTTTCTGAATTAGGTATGTTTCTTGTATGCAGCAGATTGTAGGATCTTGCTTTTTGATCCACTCTGCCAGTCTGTATCTCTTAATTGGCACGTTGAGTCCATTGACACTAATGGTTATGACTGATATAGGTAAATGTAGTGCTACCATGTTTTCCTGTTCTTGGCGGTGCTATTCTACTTTTTCTCTCTCACTATCAGTTTCTTCTTTGGTCCCATGGGTTGACTCGGTTAGGTCTCATGGATTTGTAACTTTCCTTATTTTTCTCCAAGATGTTCTTTCTTTTTTTTCTTTTTTTTAAGGTTTTTTTGAGACAGGGTCTCACTTTGTAGTTCAGGCTGGCCCCAAGCTCAGCCTCCAACTCACATCACAGCAATCCTCCTGCCTCGGCCTCCCGAGTGCTGGGATTACAGGCGTGAGCCCCCACGCCCGGCACTGTGGTATGTGGTACTGGTTGCTGCTGGGGTGAGTCTCCACGCCCAATATTGTATGTGGTTATCGGGGAATCGAACCCGGGTCCTTGTGCTTGCAAGACAGGTACCAGAACCACTGAGCTAACTCCTCGGCCCCTCCAAGATGTTCTTTAAAATGTTTTGGAGCACCGGTTTCGTATTTGTGAAATTTTTCAGGTGTTCTTTTTCATGGAAGTATCTTAATTCCCCATCAATTTTAAAGCATAATTTTTGAGTATACATCAGTCTTGGTTGGAAATTGTTTTGCTTTAGGGCTTGGAAGACTTCACACCAGGCTCTTCTTACATTAAGTGTTTGAGTTGAGAAGTGCTGTGTGACCCTGATGGGCTTCCCTTGGAATGTAACTGTTTTCTTTTCTCTGGCTATTTTCAGTATTTCATTTTTTGGGGGGAATATCTGGGACTTTTATGATTATACGCCTAGGTGTAGATTTTTTCATGTCATGGGCATGTGTCGTTCTGTATGCTGCATATATTTGTATGCCCAATTCTTTACCTTTTTCTGTGAAGTTTTCTGCCATCATCTCTGCGAATAGATTTTTTATGTCGTTAACATTGTTTCCTGCTTCCTCAGTGACTCAAATTAATCTTATGATATTCTTCTTTGAATCATCTAGGAGATTATGGATTGACTTTTCATTATCGCTTGCTTTTTTTTCCATAAATTATGCTTTTCTTGTTCATTGGTTGAGATCCTGTATTCTAGGTCTGAAATTCTGTCTTCTGCCAAATTCATTCTATTGTGCAAACTTTCATTTTCTTTCTTAATTTCCTGCACTTCTGCTTGTAGGTGTTTAAAAGGTTCCATTGCTTTTGCTATCTTGTGTTACGCTCTCTCAGAATAAGGCATGACAAAATAGGGACTGGGGTCTCGGGCGGACGACCCCTGTGTTTGAGGCCTGAGGCTTTCCAGGCCTAGAGCCTAAGCTGAATATGTTTTGCCAGGAGGCGTACAGTTAGCCCAGCAGTATGTAAAAACAAGCCATTTTTTTAAACTATTTTTTTTTGTAAACTGTTTTTTGTTTTTTTACCAAGCAAAAATAACATAAGTAAATAACACTTTGTTAGACACAATAAGTTTTAGCTAGAATAAAATAACATGGCCACCTGGCAAAAATAAATTAATGTTCACATAAAATTTATGAAAACAAGATTTAAAAAATAGCAAAGGTCTACTTTTTTAAAAAAGTTGTGTACAAAACACACTGATCTATAAAGATTTTTGTGGTTATGAGAAAATCATTACTATCTGACACGACCTTACACAATGTCAAAATGATTGATCATTGTTTTTTGTTTTTATTTTTTTTAACTTTTGTTAACTTGTAACAATCACTCTTATTTTGTAAAGCCAAAAAATCATGTATTAAAAAAGAGCACAAAAGGCCTAGTAAATTTACAACAACATTACCAGCCTCTTTTGTGTTAGTGTGTTGTCTGTCATCGCCAACTCTGTCTATTTTTGACTTTAGTGTTCTCTAGATCTTTATGCTGCGAGCGGTCAATGGCAAGTGGCACCCGAACAGGGACGTAAAACAGGTAATTTCTTTCTTTCTTTCAGTCTTTTATTCCACTGGACGGATAAGATCCCGCGAAGAGATCTGCAGTCTCGCCAGAACAAGGTAAGGTCAGTTACAGGCGGGTAATCATTCACTTCAGAAACAACAAGATGGGTCAGTCACATTCGTCAGGAAAAAGGCTTTTCCTTTCAGTTTTAAAACATATGTTACCTGATCGTGGTTTGCAGGTGTCGGATGTTTCTGCATCCGACTTTTATAATTATCTGCTGAAGGTCTCGCCTTCGTTCACAGAGTCAAGCTCCCTCACTTTACTGGATTAGAAACACGTATGGCAAGATATGCGCCGCTGCCTCCTCGCATGAGGAAGAACGGATTCCCCAACAAGCTTTTCCATTGTGGGTACAGATTAGAGACATGTTGACAGAAAAATCTGACATAGAGTTTTTAGCAGAGGAAGCTACATCAGAAGCAGAACAAAAAGCTGCTCCTGTAGCTCCACTAACGTCAAAAGGAGATGGGACAGTAAGTACATCTGAAAAAGATAATGAATGGGACTTAAAAGAAAAAGCAGCAAAATATCAGTTAAATGAGGACAGAGACCATCATGATAGGTACTTGATGCAAAATGTGAGGTGAACTAAAGTGAAACCAAAGCCAAAACCTAAAAGACACAATAAATGTCGCCTCACGATTGGCATCAGACAGCCAAGGCAACGTTAAGTCCAAGAAATTATGTGCTGCAAAAAATAAAATATGAAAAAAAGACAAAAAAAAAAAGTAAAAAAAGGGTCAAAACAAAAAAAAGACAAAAAACCCACAATAGACATACTTTTAGAAACAAAAAAATATTTAAACCCTCAGTCACAAATTAAAATACCAAAGGCCATCCTTAAAGATGTTACTACCAATACATTGATGACTTAGAGGGTGCTGCCCCCTCCCCAAACCAAAGAAAACACCTTGACAAATATAAGACAAACAAATAAAAAGAGTTACCAAAAATTTATAGCTTAATTAAAAAAAGTCATACAAAAAATGATGCCTCCCAACAAAACAAAAAAAACCATACATGCTATTAAAACAACTAACAACAAAAAATGCTATTACAGATACCTTCCCAAAAAAGTTTTCACAGCCCTAAAAGAGACACAAAAAAGTCATTAACTCCATCATCAAAATGCCCAAAAACTCACTCGAGCCTTTCACTTAACCAAAAAACAAACTAAACAGATAGTTAAACAATACAATTACTGTCCCCTGAGAGGGGCCTCATTCAAAATGGGTGTTAACCTCAGAGGGTTAAAACCTCTGGCTCTCTGGCAGATAGATATAACACATGTCCCCACATTTGAGAGGCTGTGCTATGTCCATGTGTGTGTAGACACCTTTTCACATGTCATATATGCCTCTGCTAAAACAAAAAAAACAATCAAAGATGTTATTCAACACCTATGTGCTGCATTCGCAGCCATGGGTAAACCTCACAAAATAAAGACAAATAATGCCCCAACATATACAGCTAAGACATTTCAAGTGTTCCTACAACAGTAAAACATTCAACACATTACGAATATTCCTTACAATCCCCAAGGTCAAACAATCATAAAAAAGATACATCAAGTCCTAAAGACACAAATAAAAAAAGTACAAACAGCTAATGCATATCTTTCTCCACATCATATCTTGACACATGTTCTTTTTGTCTGAAATTATCTCAATATGTCCCCAGAGGGCAAAACTAATATAATAAAACATTAAAAACAATCTGTACAGGTTCCCTTACCACAGGTTAAATAAAAAAACTTATTCACTGGTGTCTGGCAAAGACCAGACCACTTAATTGCCTCAGGCAGAGGCTATGCTGTGTCTTCCCACAAAATACAGATTCACCCATCTAGATCCCAGACAAACTCATCTGCCCTGCCTATGCGGCGGCTCCAAAATAAAAAGATTAAAAAAAAAAAAACCCACACGTCAGATGACACAGCTCCTACAAAAAATAACGCTGCAAAAAACATCTCGCCCAAAGCGCCCCCTGCCAACTTAGACACAATTTAAAACATTAACCAAAAAAAAAAAAAAAGCCTTCTTAATATCAACAGACAAAAAATGTAATACTCTCAATTTGTTTCTTACATGTGTGTCGCTCATTACAATGTTTCCCCAACCAGCAAACAGTAAAATATACTAGGCTTTCTTACCAAAACCACCTCTGTTACATCCTGTCACTTGGTATTAAAAAAAACATATTATCTGGTATGAGAAAATGAAGATGTAAATGAGTCCTAGCATTGTATGTTATATATTGTGAAATAGAAAATGCTCAATGTAAAATAAGGTGAAAAGGGGACAATGTTGAGATTGTAACAAAAAAGTAAGGAAACAAATTTTATGTATATGGGGGGGTGGTAGGGTGGGTAGGGCTATGGGAAAAAATGAGAATTAAGTTGTGTCTTATACTGGTACAAATCCCCATTATGGAGTGCAATCATGATGTGTACATTTAATGTACCAATAAAGATAAAAAAAATTAAGGTTGTGACTAATATATCTGATCTGCTTTAAAAAACTCCAGATTATCATATAGATAAAAATATCTCCTCCCACATCACCTGTAAAAAAAGAACAGATACGACACCTATCTACATAACATTAACAAGATTGACACCCCTTGGTTGTTTACCTATAAGCTATCAAATCTTTCTAACAAATACACCTGATCAGACCTACATCAGCCCCAAGAGACCAGATAAGAGGCTGATATAAAAATTAAAATTACAAACATTAAGCTTTCCTACTCATAATAAAACTACTATAGCAACAGTAAACAATCCATTGCCAAATTGTGTTCAAAAATATAGAAACATAGATCAATTTTAGACTAAAGATACTAACCAATATCCAGTCTGGCTATATTGCAGCTTTCATCATTTTGGGGTCCCCCATCACCCTATAAACACCAATAAAACAGTATAAGATTTTTCCATACCTTCACCTAAAGTCAATTACACAGCCTACTTAAAAAATAGTCAAAAAATACAATTATTATAAACCAGATCCTCATAAGCCTATCCACCGCTAGTTCAATCCAGGATTTGTAGAGCCTGTGTAGATAGTTAAAGATTCTTTAAAATTCTCTACTATTCATTCAGATTTGTTCCACCTACTGGCGGCTGCAAATATGCTCCTATTAAAAAAACCTAAACAAAATAAATCAATTCCCATTGCGGCCTCTGCTTGCATCTCATATCCATATGCTTTATTGATAAAACAAAAAAAATTTATAAACATCTCACAAACAATATCAGGCTCATTTCATATAAAATGTGTTGTGTGTTGACTAACTGTATTCATTCAAAATAAAATAAGATCCTGTCTATTATGATACTTGTAAAACGTCCTTCATATGTGTTAATTCCTGTAAACCTAAAAAATAATCCGTGGTTTGATAATTCAGCTTTACAAATATTAACTCAGAAAACAAAATTGATCAGACCTAAGAGATTTGTTACAGCTTTAATACTAAAAATTTCTGCCCTGATTACACTCATTACCACTTTCACAGTGTCTACTGCTACATTAGTAAAAAATATACAAACAACACACTTTGTTAATGACATACATAAAAATGTAACTCTGGTGTTAACAAAAAAATACATCATAGATAAAAAGTTAAAAGCCAAAGTAAATGCTTTTAAAAAAGTGATGTTAGCACTAAGACAAAATGTAACAAATCTAAAAACTCGACTTGCTATTAAATGCCATGCTAAATTTCAATATATTTATATTACTCCTCACCCTTACAATGCCACTGATAACTGAGACAGAGTTAAGGCCCATTTGTTAAGAGTCTAAAAAGATACCAATATTTCCTATGATATGACGCTACTTCAACAAAACATAAAAACTATGAGTAAACAACACCTTGACACATAAAGTCTAAATGATAAATCCAATAAATTGGCAAAAAATATAAAAAATATTAACCCCTTATCCTAGTGGCATTATATTATTATAAGTATTGTTTTCTTGCTTATAATTATAATAGTAAGCTTGATTTTTCCTTGTCTATTTCGTGTTGTCCTTACTTCTCTTCATACAACACAACGTGATCTTTTTAAACTTCGTTTAAAAAATAAAAAAACAGGGCCGGGGATATAGCTCAGTGGTTCCGGCACCTGTCTTGCAAGCGCAAGGACCTGGGTTCGATCCCCGGTAACCACATAACAATACTGGGCGTGGAGACTCACCCCAACAGCAACCAGTACCACATACCACAGTGCTGGGAGTGGTGGCTCACGCCTGTAATCCCAGCACTTGGGAGGCAGAGGCAGGAGGATTGCTGTGATGTGAGTTTGAGGCTGAGCTCAGGGCCAGCCTGAACCACAAAGTGAGACCCTGTCTCAAAAAACCTAAAATAAATAAATAAATAAATAAATAAATAAATAAAATAAAAAACCAAAAACTGCCACACCCCCGCCGAATAAGGCGTGACAAAATAGGGACTGGGGTCCCGGGTGGACGACCCCTGTGCTTGAGGCCTGAGGCTCCCTAGGCCTAGAGCCTGAGTTGAATATGCTTCACCAGGAGGCGCACAGTTAGCCCAGCAGTATGTAAAAACAAGCCACTTTCTCCATTCTAAACTATTCTGTTTTTTCCCTGTAAACTGTTCTGTGCTTTCTCACCAAGCAAAAATAACATAAGCAAAAAACACCTTGTTAGACACAATAAGTTTCAGCTAGAATAAAATAACATGGCCACCTGGCAAAAATAAATTAATGCTCACATAAAATCTATGAAAACAAGATTTAAAAAATAGCAAAGGTCCACTTCCTTAAAAAAGTTGTGTACAAAACACACTGATCTACAAAGATTTTTGTGGTCATGAGAAAATTATCACTATCTCACACGACCTTACACAATGTCAAAATGACTGATCACTGTTCTGTTTCTGTTCTTATTTTTTCCTTAAACTTTTGTTAACCTGTAACAATCACCCTTATTTGCAAAGCCAAAAAATCATGTATAAAAAAGAGCACAAAAGGCCTAGTAAATTTACAACAACATCACCAGCCTCTCTTGTGTTAATGTGTTGTCTGTCGTCGCCAACTCCATCCATTCCTGAATTCAGTGCTCCCTAGATCCCCACACCGTCAGCGGTCGATGGCAATTTGGATTCTATCAACTCCATGTTTTCCTCTTTACCTTTATTAATCATCGTGTGGACACTGTCCAATATCTCTGCCTTCATTTCAGAGAGCAATTCTGATTTCCATTTTACTAGATCTGCTTTGGTTACCATTTCTGAGGACCCTGGAGACTGGCCTTCCAACTCTCTATTTCCCTTTCTCCATGTTACCTTGAGTGAGGATCTTTGTATCTGAGACTTTGAGTGTTTCTTCATCTCTGAGTTTTTGTTGTTGCTGTTGTTTTTGGCTTTGTACCTAATCTGTTTTCTGGAGATGTTTATTGAAAATCTCTTTCCTCCTAATAGTTAGGGACCTCCAAATATCAGTATTTCCTGGTTTGTTCTTTACAGTCTGCATTGGGACCTAAAGAAAGACCTCTAGTTTTGGCACACCATATCAGGCACTCAGTCAATGCAGTCAGAACACCTTCTCCCGTCTGTTTTAGAGGCAGGAAGGCACTGGTTCCTGAACTGCTGCAATGATGCTGCCTGAGGTTCTAATGGGCCTGCCTGCTCACCAGTACAGAGTCTCTGGGCTCACTTGTTCAGTTGGCCTGGAGGCCTGTAGGCTGTAGGCCCTGTGCAGCTGTAATGTTAGGGGCTGATGTTCCAACAGGCCCACCTACTCACCAATACAAGGTGACTGCATGTGCTTCTGCAGTTGCTGTTGAGAATGTCAAACTCTGACCTGCTAACCTCAGTCCCTGGGCGCTCTTCTGGCATGGGCCTGGAAGCCAGTAAGCTCTAACCCCAGCACATATTCAGTGATGCAGATTCGGTGCTGCAGTCGCCATTTCCTGAGACACCCACTGCTAAACTCAGTCACTGGGCGCTCTTCTGGCATGGGCCTGGAAGCCAGTAAGCTCTAACGACGGTTCAGATTCGGTGATACAGATTCGGTGCTGTAGTCGCCGTTTCCCGAGCCACCTGCTACTAAACTCAGTCCCTGATTGCTCTTCCAGCATGGGCCTGGAATCCAGTAAGCCCCAATCCCGGCGCAGTTTCGGTGGCACAGTTGCCATTTCCTGAGCCCCTTTTAATTTTATAATCATAGAAAATTTGTCACCTTTTGCTACTCTTTATATATTTCACCAAAGTTTAAATCAACAAACTTATATTGGACATTTTGACAATTCTCACTTATCTACACTTTGTTTGACCCATACACTTTTTGGTGGTGATCTTGGTCTGTCAGTGTTTCTTGAATTTGTAAAGTGAAAAAATTTTCCTTTTATCAAATACTAATATGCATTTCTTTATTCAGTTATTTTTATTTTCCTATTTATTTTAATGAATATTTATTTTTTGTCTTAAAAACTGCTAAGGAATTCTGCTGACCTCACTGAAATATTGCTCTGGTCTCTATTTGATTCAAACTGTTTTGATTCTCAGCATCTTAGGAAAATTTATGCAAAAATATACTAACAAGAAAAAAAATAAAAATATAGGAATACTGAGGGTTTAGGATTTTAGTGCCAGCATATTTCATCCAAAACCTTTCACAGAGGGCCCCCTACCACTACCACCAGAATCACAAATACAAACTCTCTGGACACGGAGCTCAGCCAGCTTTCCTGCTGGGTAGAGTTCCCTGTGTGATAACACATATCACTGCTTGGAGAAGTTAACTTTGTCCATGACTCCATTGGCGAGCACAACTGGAAGCTCATGCTCTCCTTGGGCCTGTGTGTGTAGCTCTCATCTGTTTTATTTGTCTGTAGCCAGAATAATTAGTAAAATAATATGTGCTTCAAGAAAATACAAAGAAATTTCACCACAAAATATACAAAGGAGATCACATCTCATATATTAGAAGACCTATTCTTTATTAACACAAGACCTGTAGGAAGGATTTGCAATCTTTGGAAAATGCAGTCCTGGAAGAAAGATTAACTTCTATACCTTCCTTCCAGACACTATCATTGTGATTTACTTATATTTTCTATTGGTAAACCATATATACACATCATAGTAACTTTCAGCATTGAGAATTTATACCAATATATATGACATGACTTAATTCTCACTTTTAAGTGAGACCTAAGTTTTGAATTGAAATTATTTGTTTTGTTTTATCTTTAGTTACCATGTACTAATTGTATGATTTTTCTGGAATGCAACGCTATGTATGCAGTGCTCTATATTTACATTATCCAGTGATCAAATCTCACTGGTTAAAATATTCCACACCTCTTGTCCTACTTTACCTGGATTAATGTGAACAGAGATTTCACTTTACTTACATTCAAATGATATTATTAATATTAAATATCTCTCTTTAGTTGCATGATAGTGTCAAATTCTCTCTCTAACTGAATTAGCATGTTATTTTACTCCTTGTAGAAAGGTGAGGATATTTTTAAAATCTCAGTTTTTTAACAGTTGATTTAGGATAATCCTTGTTCAAATTTTCTTCAAGTATTTGCAGAAAGCTCATGTGAATTTTGTAAAAAAAAACACATTTTGTGTTCCCCATACTTTCAGTTTCTAGTAAGAAATTAAGAGAAGAGTAAATTTTTTCTTTTAAATTGATTTTACTGGTATATTTTACATATATGTTATGATCACATTAAAAATATGTACCTAATACATTGTATATTTTAATTTTTATTTTTTCCCTTTCCCCTGCTCACTCTATTACCCCAAACTGCTGTGTACATAAGCATTTTCTTCCTTTTTTTACTATCATATTTTTTCATTTCCTTCTTTACTTTCCCCTACTCCTCTTTCCTTTTCCCCTTTGAATATTTTCTTCCTATTTCACAATATCTATCATACATTCTGCACCTCATTTGCATCTTTAGTTTCTCACACTAGAGAAAAGATTTGGTGTTTACACAGCTGTTTCTTATTTATTTTACTTATGAGTATGTCATCAAGGTACAACCATTTGAGTATAAAAGACTCAAATTTATCACTCTTTATGGCTAAATAATATTTCTTTTTATAAAAACACCACATCTTCTTTAACTTGTTTCCACTTTATGGGAATTTGTGCTCTTTCCAAGATTTAGCTAATGAAAACTAAGCTGCTGTAAACATAAGTGCACATATGTCTCTGTGATGCACTGTTATTTTTGCATATAGCTACCAGGGGAATAGCAGTGTCAAATGAATGTAGAGTCCTAGTTTTCTAAGGAATCTCCACATTGATCTCCATGGTGGTTGCAGCAGTCTCCATTTCCCCCAACAATGGATAAAGGTTCCTTTCTCCCCACAGCCCCTCCAGCCTTTGTTGTTGATTGATTTCATGATAGTAGCCATTTTTTGTAGAGTGAGGTGAAATCTCAGTGTTGTGTTCATCCGCATCTCTTGAATGACCCACAGTGTTGAACAATTCTCATGTGATTTTTATCTGCTTTCTCTTTTTCCTCTGAAAAAAAAAATATCTGTTCAATTCAGATGCCCCTTCTTGAGTTGAATCTTTAAAGTAGGGGGTTGATTTTTTAATTTCTTTACATACTCTGATGGTAGTCCTTAGTAAGAAAAACAGTTGATAATTTTTTTCCCAACTTGTAGGCTAATTTTTGTTCTCTTGGTGTTTTCTTTTGCTGGGTAGAAGATTTTTAATAAGATGAAATCCTGTTTGTTGATTCTGCTAATTTCTGTGATACTGAGGTTTTGCTAATATAGTCCTTCCTCAGGCCAATGTCTACAAGAGTTGTACCACACCTAGTTTCCTGCAGGCTTAGTGTTTCTCTCTATATATCTTGTTTTTTGTTTGTTTGTTTTTTGAGACATAGTCTCAGTTTTGTAGTTCAGGCTGGCCCTGAGCTTGGTATGTAGTTAGCATTTTTATATCTTCTTTTTCAACTTCACATAATTTCATATGTGTCTAGAAGTTTATTCATTTTGTCTGTTTTCCATTTTATTGGAGTGCAAGTTCTCAGAGTGAGTGTTTACTATCCTCTGGAGTTCTTCTGAAACTGTGCTGATTTCTCCCTTTTCATTTCTGATTGCATGGATTTGGGCCTTTTCTATCCTTTTTTTGACAAGGTTAACTAATGGTTTGTTAATTTTCTTTATTTATTAAAATCACCAACTTTTGGATTCATTGTGTTTTTTTTTTGTATCATTCTTAGTTTCCATTGTCTTAATTTAAGCTTGCAATCATAATTTCCTCTCTTGTGTGAACTTTGGGTTTATTTTACTTTTCTTTTACCAGCAGTTTTAGGTTTAGAATTAAGTTTGTTTTGTTTTGTTTTTTAAGCTAGCTCTGTTTTCCCACTATGGGCATTCACTGCTATGAATTTCCTTTATAGAATTGCTTTCATTATGCCCCGTAAATCCCTATATGTTATTCTGGCATTATCATTTAATTTGATAATTAAATTCATTAGAAACCATCTAATTTCTTCTGTGAACTATTGACTGCTCAGCAGAGTGCTGTTCAATTTCCATGTGTTTGGAGGATCTTGGAATTTTTGCTATTGAGCTACAATTCCAAGGTCTGACAGTATACAGGTTAAACAGAAGGTTAACAGACAGTATACAGAGGATAAGTTTAATTCCTCACATTTACATGAATAATCTCTGTTAACTATCATATGGTCTGTTCTGGATAATGATCCATGAGCAGCTGAGAAGAATGTATATTCTGACTTTATGAGGTGAAATATTCTGTAGATATCTGTTAAGTCAATTTGTTGAAAAGTTTGGTTCAATTCAAGTATATCATTATTGATTTTATGTCCAGTTGATCTGCTTACTTGTGACAGTGGGGTGTAGAGGTACCTTACTACCATTATATGAATCTTTAATCTGCTTCTCATGTCCATTAGTATTTTTTTATATAAGTGAGTGCACTAGAATTTAAGGCATAAATATTTTTGAACTTTATCTCCTTCTCTTGGAGTGTTCCTTGTGTGAGGATATAGTGTTTTTCCAATGTAGTTGTATTTCTTGTACACAGCATACTGTAGTTTCTTGCTTCTTAATCCATTATGTCATTCAGTGTTGTTTAATTGGCACATTGAGGGCATTGACATTAATGATTATGACTGATTGGACTGATTTAGCCCTGTCATGATATTTTTCTTTTCGTGGCTTTTTTATTGTTTGCTTTACCCCCTTTCCATTCAGATTCTTGCCTTATCTAATAAGTTCACTCTGCTGAGTCTCATGGAATTGTGACGCCTGTTGTCTTCTCTATGATATGGTTTAGAATGTTTTCAAGTGTAGGGTTTGTTTTTCTATATTTTCATATGTGCTTTTTGCTACAGAAGTATCTTATTTCCTTGTTAATTTTGAAAGATAGTTTTTCAAAGTACATCAATCTAGGCTCAGGTTGTTATGTTTTAGGGCTTGGAATACTTCACTTCAGGCCCTCTTTGAGTTGAATGTTTGCATTGAGATGTCTTCTGTGATTGTGAAGGACTATTGTTTGTATGTGATTTGTTTCCTTTATTGCATTAAACATTTTGTTCTTCGGTTGAATTTCTGGATTCTATATTATATACCTAGACTTTTTTTTTTTTTTTTTTAGATCATGGCCATTTGGA
>PVIR01040839.1:0-13146 GCA_004026965.1 Petromus typicus
AGAGTGGCTCCTTCCACCAGCTGCGCCCGTCCTGAAAGTGGCCCTTCTTGTCTCCACAGAATACCCTCTGCAGGCAGCGGTGCCCAGGACCCTAGGTACGACTCCCGGGCACCGGCAGGCCCTTGGCTGTCCAGTGCAGCGCCGGGCTGGGCGGGGCACGTGGGACCTCGGAGATCTCAGGGTTGCTGTGGCTTTTGCATGTGACAACGGGCTGCCGATCAGGCGCGTCACAGATTCACCGATTAAATTTCTTCCCTTGGGAATGGAATCTGCGTGTGAATGTGGGGAAAATTGAACTAACACAGTCTTCCTAAAACACAGAATCTGAGGATGCTTTCTGGGTCCTGCTTCCGTGCCTCAGTTTCCCCCCGTCATTTTCTCACTGGACTTCTGTCCACAGCTTCATGGCCATGTGCGGAGTGTGGTGGGGCGTCCTGGATTTGTGGGGACAGATACCAGAGCAGGGCGTCTTTACCAAGTCCCGTCTTTGTGCTGATGAGCGTGTCTCCTGCTGTCTAGCCAGGGTGGTGAGACACGGAGGGGGACAGCGCAGAGGGCGCCCGTGTCCCGGGCCCCGTGGAGGACACAGGGGGTGCTTAGCTGGCTGTTTCTTAGTGTGGGGAAGTCAGACTCTAGAGCAGAGGTCAAGCTTGGAGAATTTCAGGAGAGGCAGGGGGTGGGATTGGACTCAAAATGGATCCAAGATCTAAACGTGCAGACAGAAGCACTGAGTCTGCTGGGTGGTGAGAAAGGTCGCTTCTTGACGACGCAGGTGAAAGGGGGAAACTTTCAGACCGAACCCCAGGGACATAGAAATCGCAACCAGCAGTGGGATCGTGGTGAATTAAAAAGCTACTGTACAGACGAGAAAATAACCAACGGAGTGAAAAGATCACCTACGAATGAGAACAATCTTTACCAGCTGTTCAAGAGAGGGGTGGGGGGGGGTAGTATCCAAAATAGAACAGAAATTGTAAAAAATTAGAGACCCCGAAATAAAAGACCCCCCCCCAAATGGCCAAGTGAAATGAAGACATTTCTCAAACGTACGAATGACCAATACAAAATAATTCTCAACGTTACTGGCCGTTAACGAGATGAAAATATCACGAAATCTTGGTAGGAATAAGAAGCAAGACCAGAAAGACAGGTTGGGGCGGCAAAGTTTTTTTTTTTTTTTTTTTTTTAAGTACAGAGTTTTTATTTATTTAATTCATTTCAGGCACCTGTGTGGCTTGCTCTGCCCTCTAGTGGCCAAGTGGGGTATAAACTAGGTCTGGAGAGGCCGGGAATTTTGTGGCGCCTTTGTCTCCAACAGGATGACTCAGTCTCACCCATAGTGATATTTAGGACCAGCTCATTCTCTGGAATGAGGACCCCTTGAGTACTGTTGGATATTGAGCAGCTCCCCTGGTGTCCACACGAGGACTCCCCTACCGGCAAGTCGTGACAGTCGAACTATCTCCAGGTATCACCAGGAGTCCCCAGAGGATGGGGGGGCACAGACATTCGCACCTTGGATACCGCAAGTTCGGCTGCAGCAGGTCACACAGAACGCTGGGTGGTTGACCCTGCACCCTGTAAAGTGCGCAGCGGCGTCGTGTCTGTACAGTGCGCTTTTGCCTTGTAAATAACAACGTAGTTTAAAAGATTCGTTATTGCCAAACGATGCTAATGATCACCTGAACTTTGGGGGAAATGGCGCCACGATGTGCTTAAAATAGGGTTGCTGCAGGTGTTTCTTAGAAAATGCAGCAAAACAATGCAGTAAAATGAGGAATGTGACAGTGTGGCCACTTTATGTAGCCAAGTGTTGAGTACAAATTTCTCAGTGGCTGTTTGTGAAGCCACAAATGTATCGATTATTTCTGCCAGGCTCATTTATGTCCATATTGAAATACTTAGAATCCTGCATAAATCTTAGTCTTGGCACGTAGAACCATTATCTTTCTATAATCCAGGAGGGCTTTGGCTTTTAAATATGATAACATCACAAAGAAAATCTTAATGAGTCACCTCCAAAGGAGGATTTGTTTTCTGCGCACACATTTTATGACGATAAAGCAATAAAAGCTAGAAGTTAACTTCAGAAGTTTGAACAGAAAACGAAGTGAACCACTTCAGTATCTATCGAGTCAAAACAGAAATCGAAACTTCCACTACAGCCTGTTAGGAAAGTAACGAAAGCCTGAGGTATAGGCCTGAGCTTGCGGGAGAGTCGCAAAGCTTAGCTTTAATGCAAATTAGTAGGTACAGATGGATTTACAAATGAAAATAAATTTATGAAAGTTTAAAAATAGGGCTTCGGGTTAAGTTTACTATTAGAACACTGGCTTAGCTTGCAAGGACCTCTGGTGCCATGTCCCAAAGAATAACGAAATAAAAACATAAAATGCAAATGTGCTAGGGGAAATATCAATAGTAACTGGGCCAATGGTAAATACAATCAAAGGGGGAAAACGCAAAACCAAAGAAGGTGATAGGAAAGTAGGATCGGAAGACAATAGTGACGTTTTGAAACTCTGAGTGGGGAAGAAATTTTAGCGTGTCTACCCCGATTCAAGATGGCAGAGACCTCAGGTAGAGTTAAGACGTGTGTCGATTCATTCTATCAGCGAGGCCCCAGGCCGAGAGAGGTTCATGGCTGGATTCCTTCCAACTCAGGATGAACAACCATTGCCTCTCCTGGAGAAGCTTCTCCAGAGAATTGTGTGAAAAGCAGCCCGGTTCATTTTATGAAACTAAAATAACCATGCTAGGGTCAGACGACGTAAAGATCTCACCCTGGAAGGCGGCCGTGGGCCACGCTGGTCCGTGGCTGTGCCTTTGGATTGAGATCTCTCAAGCAAAACACGGAAGGAGTGTGCCTTTTATCTCAGAAATCCAAGGATGGTTTGATAAGATGTGACGATATAATGTTTTTATCAAAAATCATATGATGTTATTAATTTGAAATTCTTAGACAAAGAGAACCGCGCAGCTGGCTTGATTCTCACCGTACCCACGTTTAACATTTATAGAAAAAATAATGGCCCGCAGTCAGCAATGGGGAGTGGAATTGTGAAGGGTTTAGATTTCCTTCCTTGTACTTTTCTGGGCCTGTTTTCGGCTGGGCTGGTTTCCTCTCTGTTTCACGATACCCATGGCTCGGCTCTGCACAGGGTGGAGCTCCCCGCGGTCCTGGGGGAAACCCTTTTCCTGTCTCCCTCCGCGATGCGGGTCTGCGCCCGGGTGCTGGGTGCACAGACCCCAGCAGGGTTTCCTGAGCAGCTAGACTTCCCTGTGCTTTGGCCATCTTAATTTTAACGCTGACTCTGGCCGCCTATTTCTCTGCAAACTGAAAACCTGGAATCGCGCATGCGGAGGGGAATGTCCGTGTGTGGCTGTTTCTGGTGGTCCCGGAGCCCCGGCCTGCTCGGCCGCCCTTCTCCTGCCCCGGGCGTGCTGGGGGCTGCGCTTTAATCCACCGGCCGCTGCACTGCCGGGCGCGTCCCTGTCTGTCCTTCCCTCCCCGGCGCCCTGTGATGTTAGGCGCTGATGGCGTGACCGTGCGTCTTCTTGTTCTTTCAGGCCATCTCGGAAACGCAGGTCCCTTGGTGAGGCGGCGAATGTGACCACGGTGGCGCCCTCCGTGCCAGCCTTCCCCAACATCTCCACCACCAGCGTGCCCACCAAGCAGGAGGAGCCCAGGCCCTTCGAGAGGGTCATGAACAAGGAGTCGCTGGTCATCTCCGGCCTGAGGCACTTCACCGGCTACCGCATCGAGCTGCAGGCCTGCAACCAGAACACGCCGGAAGAGAGGTGCAGCGTGGCCGCCTACGTCAGCGCCCGGACCATGCCTGAAGGTGCTGCCGCCGCGCGGGGCTTGCACCCGGGGGCGGGACAACCCGGCCCAACACGAACCCCGATGTGGATTGAATGGATTCGTTATTTATTTATTTCTGAGCTAGGATCTGTCTGTGCTTCCCAGGCTGCCCTTGAACTCCTGGCTCCAGGAATCCTCCTGCCTCAGCCACCTGAGTAGTGGGACCTATAGGCACACGCCACCATATCCACCTTATTATTGTTTTTCTTAAGTTATTATTATCAGACTCATACCTAAATGTAGAGAAAAAACACACAGACAGTACAAAAAAATCAGTAAAATGAAGACATATTTAGAGTGTATTAAGGTGCGGTGGAGGAAGGAATTAACTATGTGTGTCTGTATGGATAAGTGTGTGTGTTTGTGTTTCTGTTCCTTTCAATGGGATTACTCATGGAGAAGGATGGGAAGAGAGACAGGAAATAGGAGAAAGGAATAAAAGGAACAGAGGAGGGCCGGGGAGTTAGCTCAGTGGTTCCGGCGCCTGTCTTGCAAGCGCAAGGGCCCGGGTTCGATTCCCCGGTAACCACATAACAATACTGGGTGTGGAGACCCGCGCCCAGCAGCAACCAGTGCCACATACCACAGTGCCGGGCGTGGTGGCTCACGCCTGTAATCCCAGCACTCGGGAGGCAGAGGCAGGAGGATTGTGATGTGAGTTTGAGGCTGAGCTCAGGGCTAGCCTGAACCACAAAGCGAGACCCTGTCTCAAAAAACCTAAAAAAAAAAAAAAAAAAGGAACAGAGGAGGAGGGAGGAAGGAGTGGAGACATACACAGTGAGGGAGAGACAGAGAAAGAGGGAGAGAGAGACAGCTTTGCCCACCCACAGTGCGTGTCCTGCAGCCCACCAGCTAAACACTCATCTCATTCAAAGAGAAAGCAACGCTGCCGACACATCCGGAGTGAACTTGGACTCCATGTCTGGGCCCCTCGGCTCAGCCAAGTTGACACGTCCGTAAAACGAGGCAGAAATACACAAGGACAAATCTAGTCCACTCCGCGCGGCCGAGATGAGCTCGGTGGGCTTTCCTGTGTCTCCCGGACCTTCCCACACTCAGAAGGGTGCTTCCTCCCGTGCAAATAATTTTGCTTCTTTTTTTCCAATTATTACAAATTGCGGTGAAAACACATAACGTGAAATTCCCCCTCCTCGTTGTGCCGAAGTGTGAGGTTCAGAGCTGTTCGCACATTTCCAGGGCCGACGCCCATCCCATAATCCTCTGCAGAGCTTCCCGCCTCCCAGGATGCACCTGTGTCCCCAGGAAGTGCCCATTCCCCTCCAGCCCTGGCACCGCCCACCACTTCCTGTCTCGGGGGCTCTGCTTCCTCCCAGACCACGGGGCAGTGACCTCTGCTCTCTCTGATCACCGAGTCTTCCAGGTGCATCCAAGCCACACAGGCTTTCCTTCCCTGTACAGGCTGAGAATGATTTTACCATTTTTAAATCACTTTTTCTTGGTGGGGGCTCATAAAGATAGGTTGTGGAATTGTGTACCGTAGTTCACTTTGTAGCCAGGCCACCACGCTTAGCTCAGAAGTCTTTTCTCAAGAGACATCAGTGACAGGTATAGAACGTCTTGTTTGGAAAATCGTATTTAGGGGGGCAGCTTTATATGCTCAGCTGATTATTTCCTTTAGGTCTAATTATTGGGTCGGATGCGCAGTTACATGGGCGTCTGATTTTGTTCTGTGGATTTTATGGAAATGGGCACATTCATCCACCCCGCTGGGTCCTCTTTTTAATAAATATGAATATATGGGCCGGGGATTTAGCTCAGTGGTTCGGGCGCCTGTCTTGCAAGCGCAAGGGTTCGATCCCTGGTAACCACATACAATACTGAGCGTGGAGACCCACGCCCAGCAGCAACCAGTACCACATACCACAGTGCCGGGCGTGGTGGCTCACGCCTGTAATCCCAGCACTCGGGAGGCAGAGGCAGGAGGATTGCTGTGATGTGAGTTGGAGGCTGAGCTCGGGGCCAACCTGAACCACAAAACGAGACCCTGTCTCAAAAAAAACCAAAAAGATTATATATTCTGTCAGTCTACATAGCTCTCCATATATATATATTTTCTGGACTCATTTTTTTTGCCTTCAAAGATCTGTCTATCATTTAATCACTCTGGTGTTTAGAAAAGATCTGGTAGATTACGTTTGTCTGCGGGACTGCCTTGTGCTCCGAGAGTCCGCGGAGCCCTGCACGGAACACGGCTTGACTTTTTATTCCCCATCGTTCCCTTCCCACCTCACTCCTTCCATCTTTAGGTCCTTTTCCCTCCGTTTTTATGATTGTTATTATTTATTTTTTTGGGTCATATTTACAGCCCTTACAGTATTTGGTTCATATTTATGACATGACCTATACATAGTGGGAAACTAACTACTATGTTGTTTTTCAAAACCCATTCTATTGAATTTAAATTTACCTGTCATTAAATGCACAGATGTTGTGCATATGGGAAATTCTGCGGTTGATATTGATTTCCTGATCGGAAGTATGAAATGTCAAGAAATTCCTGTCTTTGTACGTGCTTTTCTCCAACATAGGAGGAATAAACCTTGAGTAAGCTGGAATTGATTACAGGTATTACAAATCACCAGAGATAATTTGAGGCCTGTGGAGCGTGTGTGTAGGTTCGGTGCAAATACTCATCATCTGATGTGACAGGCTTGTACCTCTGGGGATCAGGGCACCCAAGGGGTTTTGGGCCAATGCTCATGGTCACCCCGAGATGGGTGGGGAGCCACCCTTGGTAGGAGCTGGGCCGGGGTCCGTGGAGACTCTCTGGGTTACTTTTTGCAGTGTGAGTTGGGTCTGAAATAGTCCCGATGTATCGATACATGAAGGAAATCACACAATATTCCTTTCTGTTTTCTTCATTAAGTTTATTAGTATGTTTAGGTAAACATTGTGATCACATTCATTACTGGGAATTTGTACTTCTACCTGATACGTCCTGGCTCTTTCTCTCCCTGAGCATCCTGCTGAGCATCTTTCTATCCCCACAGAGGAAGTGCAATGTGGGAGGTCACGAGGTAGCTGAAGGTCGCTCAGGTGTTGGGGAGCAGAAGCAGGATTTGATCCGGAGTCACCCCAGCCTCTAACTGCTGCCTCTTACAGCCAAGGCGGATGACATCGTCGGCCCTGTGACCCACGAGGTCTTTGACAACAACGTCGTCCACCTGATGTGGCAGGAGCCGAAGGAGCCCAACGGCCTGATTGTGCTGTACGAAGTGAGCTACCGGCGGTACGGAGAGGAGGTAAGGGTCCCTCCCCGCCTCCGAGTGGCCCTCGCGCCCTCACACCCCCGCAGTGCTGTGTCTTCAGGACTCGGCCTCGGGAGTCGCTCGGGGAGATGTGGAAAACACCAGGCCGAGGTTTCCTCCCTGAGCCCCTCACTTTGCTTCTTCTCTGTACCCTCCACGTTGGCTGCTGGCTGTGTGTCTTTCCTACCTGGACAGGCGTCTCGGTTCATTTCCGAGACTTCCGTGAGTCTGGAAATGCAGCGCTGACAGCCGTCCTCGTGACTTTTTGCGGGTGGCTCCCTGTGGTATCTCCCGCTGTGTAGGTTGACGGATGGATACAGAATCCAGATGGGAGAGAATCTAGCACGAAAGACCAAAGCAGCATCTGGCCTCTCTGAGGGCTCCCCTCGCGCTCCGTGCACCCCGAGTGCTTTAGACGCCGAGGCTCATGTGTCTCATTTTGTCCCATCTAAGATGTTGTAAGAACCTCCATGATCTTACGGACCACTAAGAAAGTGGTGCTGCTCGTGGTAATTGCAGGACAGACCCCATTTCCTCAGGCATGTCCAATGGACAGAATGCGTTTCTTTTTAAGGTTTTTTGAGGCAGGGTCTCGCTTTGTAGTTCGGGCTGGCCCTGAGCTTAGCCTCCAACTCACATCACAGCAATCCTCCTGCCTCTGCCTCCCGAGTGCTGGGATGACAGGTGTGAGCCACCACGCCCGGCACTGTGGTGTGTGGTGCTGATTGATGCTGAGCGTGAGTCTCCACACCCAGTACTGTATGTGGTTACTGGGGATCAAACCCGGGTCCTTGCACTTGCAAGACAGGCGCCGGAACCACTGAGCTAACTCCCTGGCCCCAGAATGTGCTTCTTGAAGTCAGCAAAGTATCATAAATCCTTGAGTATCCCAGGGAGCTGCTCCCAAGGCTCCAGGGTTTCCATCGCGCCTAAGATCTAACAGTCTGCGCACAAATCCAGAGACGGTGTTCTGATCTGAGGAGTCACGTAGTTAACATGTTTAGCTTTGCAGCCAGATAGAACTTAGAAAGCTTTATTTTGTCACAGACCTGCTTGGGCACTTTAACCCATGTGTATGAGGTTTTTTTGTTTTGTTTTGTTTTTTTCCTGCTTACTGACTTCTGTGTCCGCATAGCCTTGGGAATTCCATTTTGTCATTGCTACGTGGGATTTTATTTCATGAGTGAACTCTAGGATTTTATTTCTAGTGAACTCATGTTTGTTTTCTGACCACTCAGCTCCGCCCCTGGGACTCAAAAGCGGCATCATGGATGGGGTTGTGTGCCAATAAAACTTTATTTACAGAAACAAGGAGTGGGCCAGGGCTAGCCTGGGAGTCTGTTGGCTCACGCCTTGCAGCGGAGGTAGCGAGGCAGCCTGGCCGTCTGAACTTGGACACAGTCTTCCCGTGGCCCAGAGAGCCTCGCTCTGCGGGCCTCTCCTTGGTACCCTAGTGTTCCATTTTCACAGCGGTTGAGAACTGGCACTAGACGATCTGTAGGGCACATCTGCAGCCTGGGTTTATGTGGGGTGCAGAGTGCAATGGAAAGGAATCAAGAGGAGAATCCAGCTGGGCAGGGACGTCGCTCAGTGGTGCTGTGCGTGCCTCACAAGCACAAGCTTCTGAATTTGATCCCTGGTACAAACAAAAAAAACACGGCATGGATTCAGTGAGAAATGAGATTTCAGAGAGTGGAAATCTAACAAACAGTCTTTGTAGACTTAGGGAGTCCTACTTACTAAATGAATGACCTGATTTGTCCCTTTTAAATATCTTTTTGTTCTTATTGTTTTGGGAGAGGGTCTCCCTGAGTAGTGCAGGCTGGCCTTGAACTCGCTCTGTAGCCCAGGTTGGCCTCAGTCTTGGGATCCTGTAGCCTTGACCCCCCCAGAGTCCTGGGGTTACTACGTGCACAACGCCAGATATTTAGCATTAGATTCATTTGTTGGCTCTGAGTCCACCTTCTGGGAAAATTAGATTTGGTTCTTACCCAGTTTGACTGGCGACCAGAATTGTGGAAAGAATTAGATTTGTGCACCAAGGTGCCACCGTATTTACCACGCAGACTCAGGATTCCTTCGTGCCAGGTACATCTTACTGCTTTTTGCAGTGAGCTGGGCTTTGCCAGACTGTCCTGTGTTCACAGTGGAGCCAAAACTCTCTCTGCTCAGTGCTGCACCAAGATGTAGAGAGAACCTATCCCAGCATTCTCAGCCGGGCTGAGGTCATGTGACATTCAATGGCCAATCATATGACAGAAGGGTTCTCTGTGCTGATTGGCTTGGGCTTAGGCATTTTAAAAAGTTTTGTTGCGATATCATTTACATGCTATAAAATTCATCCATTTAAAATGTTCAATTCAGTTTTTAATACATTTATAACTTTTAATTATGCAGCCATTACCACAATTGCGGAACATTTTATTGCTGCAAAAAGAACCTACCTTTCAGAACCCGTAACTCCTCTCCTGATCTCTGTCTGTCCTTGATCCCTGGTCTTTTGTTACCGTGGAGCTGCCTTTTCTGGATCTCGCGTGTAAAGGGACCATACCGTATATGATGGCTTCCTTCACAGAGTACGATCCCCTCGGAGTTCAAACGTGGTGGCCACGGTAGCGTTCTGTTCCCTTTTTGCACTTGTAAACTCCTGTTGAAAGGCAGTCGCGTCCTTCCCGCCTGTGGGCTGTGACCGTCCACGTGTACTGTGTGTGGCGGGGTGTCTTCCATTCTCTTGGAGGCCCGCTGAGGAGTGGGATCGCTGGGGCATCTGGTAGCTCTACATTTTACTTTTTAAGCAGGTGGTGCTCTTTTCTAAAGCAGCGGCACCACATTCTCACCAACTCTTGTTTTTTTGGTTATTTTCGGTGGTAGTCGGGATCAAACTCGGGTCCTTGTGCTTATAAGGTAGGTGCGGTGCCCCTGAGCTAAATCCCCGGCCGGTCCCCTACTTGCCGTTGTCTGGCCTCCGGTGGTCCAGAGCTGGACTCTGGCGGTGGTCTTGACATGTATTTGTGGGATTTGTGATTTGGCGGTGAGTTTTGTGCTCCCCTGGCAGCCGCCCTGGCCCTCCGGCCTCCCGCAGTTGGTCAGCCCCGGGCGCTGGACCTGGTCCTGCCTCTGGCTTCCTCCAGCCGGCTCAGGCCTCTGTTCTAGGACCAGGAGGTCACGGGTCGGGGTCCCCACGGTGAATCCCCCCGGCCTCAGCCTCGACCCCAGACCCAAGCTCCGTGTGCCCTGAAGGGCAGCAGAGAGATGGGGAAGGGAGATGACTGTGAGAGGTGACAGCCGCTCTCTGGAGAGCCTCTCCACAGGCGCTTCTTGTTTTGTGTGTGTTACGGACGTTGCTGATGAGCAGAGAGCTCTTCACCCGTGAGGGACGCGTCCCCGGGCCTGGCAGTGCCTGGAGTCTGGTAGTAGGAAGCCCCGATACATGGCGCTTTTTCAATCTGTACACGCTACAGTGAAGTTTAATTTATCCATCAAACACAGTAAGGAGTGAAAAACTGTGATCAATAAAGAGCAGAATAATGACAGCCACATATTACAAGAAAAAGTACTTAAGGCTGAGGTCCTGTTTATCTCTGAAATCTTCCATTTAATATTTTTGGGGACTATTGTGTATTTTACCCCATTAAAAAAAATTCGCTCTACCACCCGGTACAAGGTTGTTTTTGTCTTTTGTGTTCTGCTACTCGAAGGCTGTGCCCACCTCCTGCTGCCAGACAGTGCTGTCTAGAGCCCTCTCTGCCGAGAAGCTGGCAGGTCGCGGCCTTCAGGCACCTGCCCGGTCCCTGGGACCACCTGCTTCTTCTGGGACAGAGCTGGGTCTTCCCTTGTGTGCCTGCCTGTTTCAGGAGGTTGGAATCTCTTTCCTCTCGTGCCTGAGTTATTGTAATGCGTCAGCTTCTTCACCTCCGATCGGGTCTCGGTTCCTGTTTGCTCTGTGTTTGCTTTCCCCGGGTCCGGAGCGTCCCTTTCCGCAGCCTTGCCTCCGGCTGGCTCGCTCTCCTGTGGAAAGGGCTCAGGTTAGCTGCACATTTCCCCTCCGGGCCAGCGAGCATCTATCTTTGATTTCTGCATTTGCTTATTTGTCTCTCCCTATTTGATGACTCATTCTACTTGGAAGAAACTTTGGACCCCAAGTTCCCTGCCCCCACCCTGCCACTGCCCAGCTGATCTGTTTTCTTGTGATTATTGTCACATGATAAACACGGGAGTTTTTACATTTCTTTCTCTTCCCTACCCTCCTCCTCCCGCTAAACTTTTCCAGCTCAGTTCTCTGCACGCACTGTTAACTTTGGAACTGTTTTGGAAAGTTTTCTAAGTTTTGGTCTGATGCTCTGTTCAGCGAGCCTCATGCCTCTCCTAGCAAGTTCTGAGATCCCCTTTGGTGACGTACTTTTTGTGGGGTGTGTGCCCCCTTTTTAAGGATCGAACACCGAGCTTTATCCCCAGCTCTTCCTTATTTATTTGAGACAGGATCTCACTGAGGCACTGAGTGGTCAAGGCTGGGTTCAGATTTGAGATCCTCCTGCCTCAGCCTCTCAGAGTGCTGAGATCGCACGCAGGTGACATCACCATGCCATGCGGGACTGCCTGATTTCTCACAGCTGATAAGATATCAGGTACTTTTACATTTAAAAAGAAAAAGAAGAGATGTGAATCAAAACATACCAAGTTATAGTTTGATAGGAAGAAAAAGTTCCACGTATCTATTGCACTGGTTGATGTCTGCAATTAATAGTACACATTTGAAAATTTCTGGGAGAAGAGATTTTAGGAGCTGGGTGGGTGCCACATGCTTGTAATCCCAGCTCTTGGGGGACTGAAGCAGGAGGATGTCTGTGGGTTTGAGGCCAGCCTGGGCTACATGGGAGACCCTATTTCAAAAAGCTGGTGAAAACAAAACTAAATCCCTCGCCCGAGGACAGCTTTTAAGTAAGGAGTGGAGGAGACAGAGGGAGCATTGATACTGAGCAGCAAGGCATAATTTGGCAGGAGGAAGAAGTCGTAGTTTCTGTAGCAGTTTGTAGTTTACGGAAATCTACTGGTTTTTTTTTTTTTTTGGAGACAGGGTCTCGCTTTGTAGTTCAGGCTGGCCCTGAGCTCAGCCTCCAACTCACATCACAGCAATCCTCCTGCCTCTGCCTCCCGAGTGCTGGGATGTCAGGCGTGAGCCACCACGCCCGGCACTGTGGTGTGTGGTACTGATTGCTGCTGAGTGTGAGTCTCCACACCCAGTATTGTATGTGGTTAATCGGGTATTGAACCCAGGTCCTTGTGCTTGCAAGACAGGTGCTGGAACCACTGAGCTAATTCCCTAGCCCCGTACCGTGTGTTTTGACAGAGCATCTAGAAGGGGGTTTGGAAGGTTCCCACCGTCAAGAGATGGTAAATGTGGAAGGAGCCCAGGTGCTGTCCGCCTCGACTCGGTTATGACACATGGTACCCACTGCGGCTGCCACCTTGCGCCTCGTGAATGTGCGCAGCGTCACATCAGGCGAAAATATTTGAAAATTAAGCAAGGAAATCCTACATTTCAAGTGTCCTGACTTGGGTACGGAGGGGGTGTGTGCCCATTTGCTTGTTTTTATCATTCCACAACCTGCATGTACGTCACAGTAGTCCATGCCGCCAGACACACGGGCTGTGATGTTTTGTCAGTTAAAAATCTAAAAAAGAGTAGTTCGTGGCATTGCACAAAGTTCAGATTTTAGTCTGCATAACGTATTATTGGCACGCAGGTTTATGGCGGTTACAGATTTGGCTTTGCTCATTTACCTTTTTGTTTTATGTTTCCAGTGCTGGGGGTTGAATTCAGAACCTTGTGCGTTCCCTTCCTCCCCTCCCCCTTCTCCCTATCTCAGGACCCCGTTATCTCACGTTCACAGAAGCTATTTCCCTATTCCTGTGATCTTTTTATTTTTCTCTTTAAATTATATTTGAGTTTCTCATGTCAGAGAAGCTGTGCAATATTTAAGCTGATGTCTGATTGATTTCACTTAGCACTAT
>PVIR01040840.1:0-13102 GCA_004026965.1 Petromus typicus
TGATGTATTGTAGGCCTAAATTTACTAAAATAAAGCTAATTATTGGGCTGTTATCATAGATCTACAACCCATTCCCTTTGAGTACAAAATAACAGAGCCATTACAGGCTGCATCTACTTACTGAGGGCTTCCCTTCTTTCCTCCAAGTTTCTTCCTTCTTGAAGCTACATATCTAAGTCTCAGGTTTCCGTCAGTAAGCATTTGTGGTACCTGCGTTATGTGCAAAGCACTGAACTCTTTCCCGGCGCTTTCCTTTTGGAAATTTCCACTGATCATGAAGGCACTATGCTAAGTCCTGGATAGTTTGGCACCTCCCTTCAGGTGGCTGTGGCCAGGACAGGTAACTAATTATAGCAGGTGGAGGACATCTTAGAAGTTCTAGCTCAAGCTGTCACAGAATGGACAAATCAGAAACACCTGTAATGCTGCCGAACTCGCACACAGACAGAACTCAGGTGCTATGGTTTGTATCCTGATGTCCCCAAAGTTGCACGCACTCGTGGATGGGGCTTTCGGTGGGGAACTGGCTGATGTGTGTGAACCTGGATTAGTCCTCTGGTGGGTCTGCAGCTGGGTGGGAGGAGGTGCATCACCGTGAGCATGGCCTGGCTAGATGCAGACACACAGCTCTGTGTCCCTTCTGCCTGCCACGCGATGAACTCCTTCCAGCCGTCTTGCCTCGGAGCCAGCTGACTATGGACAGAAACCTCTACAAACTGTGAGCTGAAATAACCTCTCCTCCTCTAACCTGTGGGTGTTAGCTATTTTGTCCCAGCAAGAACCACCGAAGCCACCAGCACTGGCTGTGAGACTCTCTCTTCATGGACCGGTTACTTAGGCCATCTGATCATGTTCTTATCTGCACAATGCAATTATATGAGATAACTTGAACTTAATGATCAATATGAAAAATATTTTCCGTTTTTGCCTGGAAAGGACAAGTTTTTCTCAGTAGTTTGAGGGGAAAAGTCTCTAGGCTGAGGATGTACTTCAGTCGTACAGCACATGCTTACTATGTGCAAGATCCTCACTTTACTGACCAGCACCAAAAAATAAACAAAAATTTTAAAAGAAAAATTTCATTCACTGAGATTCTACCATACGCTAGCTGTTTTTCTTCCCTCTCTGCTGTGCTCTCCAGCTATTGAAAAAATATAGACAAAACCTAGACTGTGAAAGACATGATGTAGTTGAGATTCTGTCTCTGAAATGAACAGCTGCAAAGATTATGTTTGTGACCCATGATGACACAGGTCCTTGAACACATGGTAGGAATTTCAACTCATCCGTTATTTTAGTTTATCTGGGTTATATTAATTTTTCTACCTGTGTGGGATTCCCTGGAATATTATTCATCATTTAAACCTGCCTCTTCACATTACTTATATGCCTTTTCAATTCAATTTTCCAATTAAAGTTTTTTAATATAGTGACATACATTTCACTTGTGCAAAATGACATCTCGACGGTACTGTAAACTTCATTCAGTAGTTTTCTACTCTCCTACAATATACACCTAAACACACCAAATGTTTGGTTAAACACAATGTACTGCTGGACCGGGGATATAGCTCAGTGGTTCCGGCGCCTGTCTTGCAAGTGCAAGGGTTCAATTCCCTGGTAATCACATACAATACGGGATGTGGAGACTCACGCCCAGCAGCAATCAGAACCACGTACCACAATGCCGGGCATGGTGGCTCACACCTGTAATCCCAGCACTCAGGAGGCAGAGGCAGGAGGATTGCTGTGATGTGAGTTGGAGGCTGAGCTCAGGGCCAGCCTGAACTACAAAGGGAGACCCTGTCTCAAAAAAAAAAAAAACAAGGTGGCTGGGGATTTAGCTCAATGGTTCCAGCACCTGTCTTGCAAGCGCAAGGGTCCGGGTTCGATCCCTGGTAACCACATACCTATACTGGGTGTGGAGACTCACGCCCAGCAGCAACCAGTACCACATACCACAGTGCCGGGCGTGGTGGCTCACGCCTGTAATCCCAGCACTCGGGAGGCAGAGGCAGGAGGATTACTGTGATGAGTTTGAGGCTGAGCTCAGGGCCAGCCTGAACCACAAAGCGAGACCCTGTCTCAAAAAACAAAAAAACAAAAAAACAAAACAAAACAAAAAAAAAAAAAAATACCCCACAATGTACTGCCTACACATTTCTCTTACTGGCTTCCCAAAAGCCAAACAAAATGACAGCATAGGAATTAAAGGCATTAATCCACAAGGACAAAGAAACTCAGAAAGAGAAAAATGAAAGAAACATTCGGAAAATGGAAAGTGGATAGAGGAAAGGTCCCCACTGAGCACAAAGGAGAAAGTTTTGATTTCAGGACCAGCAAAGGAATCCTGCAGAAGCAAAGCCTACACGTTCCCACAGAGAGACTCAAGAGTCCATAGACAGGGAGGGGATAACAGGAACATGGCTGAGCACACAAAGACGGGGAGAGAACCCAGAAAGCGCTGGACAAAGATCACTAAAAACGTAAAGGACACTTTCAACTTAAAAGAGGCCAAAGTCAAAGGAACCTGGAAAAAACAGAGAATTCAGAAAGAGAAAAAGACTGTATTATAAAATCCACAGAACAATCATTTATACTCAAGTGGACATATCTTCAAGACATCCTCATAAGTGAAATAAATAGGTCACAGATGTGTAAATATCATATCTTTTCTCTGGTATGAGAAAATGAGGATGCAAATGAGTTTTAGAATGTATGTTATATGTTGTGAAATAGAAAATATTCAAAGGGAAATGGGGCAAAGGGGTAAATGACGAGGGGAAAAATACTGAGATTATAATAAAAAGAATGGAAACAAAGCTTATGTATATAGGGGGCGGGCATGATAGGGTGGGTAAGGGAATGGGAAAAAATGAGAATTAAGTTGTGTCATATACTGGTACAAATTCTTATTGTTGAATGCAATCATGATGTGTATATACTGGTACAAATTCTTATTGTTGAATGCAATCATGATGTGTATATGTAATGTACCAATAAAGATTTCAATTTAAAAAAGAATTCATGGAAGGCAAAAATGGCAACTACCATCCTAACAAAGTAAAACACTACAACAAAGGAAAAATCAGGAGATGAGCACAGTAAACAGTGGTCAACCCAACACTGTCAATCACATCTTCCTTAGTAATGGAGGCTCTATATTATTTCAAGCAATAGTATATTCAGATAAACACATTGTTCAGACTCCCAGAAGAAGGGCTTACTAAAAAGCAGAAATAATTTATTTGGGGTTCATAGAAAGTTCTTAACAAGCAGAACTTCTTAGGTGTGTTCAGTGTGACCTCGTTTAAGGCCTAGACTAGCCCTGAGCAGGTATGCTTGACACACTGGAGTTCAGACCATGGCAAACACTGAGGCAATGGTCACATCATTAAACTTGTGCCCCAAAATGACCCACCCAAAATGCAATTCCTCCCCCCCTCCCCCGCCCATATGCTTCAGGTGCACAGTCTTTTAACATTACAGTGGGCATCACAAGCACACAGAGGGCAGCCATAACTAAACTGAATAAGGAACCCTGAATTTTAAATGACTTGGTAATAATCCAGAAGCCAGAAACTCATCTGGAATTTATTAAGCCAGGGACATTCATTTCCTTACACAAAAAAGGATTACTGTAAATTGTAGTGTGGCTGTCAACCACATTCTTTACCAGAACTAAGGCCAAATTTCAAAAGTATCAGTTAATTGGCAAGTTGTACCTTTAAGTTCTCACAAACATTTGCCAAGTCTAAAAATGTTTGCAAATTGGCTTTAAAACAGACAGTTCAATCAACTTTATCCTTTGAATAAAAACACCTAAAAATGTACTTCCTTACTTGATGGACTATAAAAGCTTCTCTTTTCTAAAATAGCTCATTTGCTTCATTTTTAGTGAAACACTATAAATGTCCTTCTTGGAAAGAGTTTACAATTGCCTCTTCCAAAACAGGACAGGAGCTAAGCTAACATGATGATTCAAAGACACACACACATACAAAAAGTAAATTAAAGGAAAAAAGATGCTAAAGAAAAGCTAAATAAAGACATACAAATATCTATATAGTAATGTATGAAGACTTAATTTATTTAAAAATAAGAAACTTGGGCCGGGGAGTTAGCTCAGTGGTTCCGGCCCCTGTCTTGCAAGCGCAAGGGCCCGGGTTTGATCGCCGGTAACCACATACCATACTGGGCATGGAGACTCACCCCACCAGCAACCAGTACCACATAACACAGTGCCGGGCGTGGTGGCTCACGCCTGTAATCCCAGCACTTGGGAGGCAGAGGCAGGAGGATTGCTGTGATGTGAGTTGGAGGCTGAGCTCAGGGCCAGCCTGAACCACAAAGCAAGACCCTGTCTCAAAAAACCTAAAAAAAATAAAAATAAGAAACTTAACATATGCACTACATATTCCTAACTTCATCTGCAACTTCAAATAGGGGCTAAAAGAAAGGGAGCAGTGCTGGGTGCAATGACTCACACCTGTAATCTCAGCACTCAGGAGGCTGAGGCAGGAGGATCATCCTGAGTTTGAGAGCAGCCTGGATGACATACTGTGAAGCCAACCTAAACTACATATTGAAACCCTGTATCAAAAAGAAAAAAGAGATGACAGAAATATCACCATCATGAAACAATCCCCTATACGTGATGACAGTTGTCTATTCTGACCTCAAATTCTCACAAGTGAAAGGATTTATCACAGCTAAAGAATATAGAGTAGAGGGCTGGGATTTAGCTCAGTGGCTCTGCGTTTGTCTGGCAAGTGCAAGGTTCCGAGTTCAATGCCCAGTAACTACATACCACAATGCCAGGTGTGGTGACTCACACCTATAAGTCTAGAACTCAGGAGGCAGAGGCAGGAGGATTGCTGTGAGTTCTAGGCTGGCCTGGGCTACATACTGAGTTCGGACCAGCCAGAACTACAAAGCAAGACTCTGTTTCAAAAAAAAAAAATAATAATAATAATAATAATAATATAGAGTGGACCTTCAAGTTAAAATTGGCCTGACATACAAACAAGTTGGGTTATTTAGGTTAATAGAAGAATCTCTGCCTCTTATTATCCACAGTATGTACCCAGATAAACATTCAGATCTCAACTGTACTGACTTACAACCAACTTGAGTTCCAACCAGTCCTCAGGAACCAATTGAGTACATAAGTCAAGGGTCCACTATATGAGGGTTGAGGATGTAGCTCAGCAGTCTAGCATTTCCCTATCATGCATAATAAGAACACAGGTTCAGTCAGTCCTCAATTACATGTGCACGTATGCACATACATGCACACACACACACACACAGAAAACTCATTGTAGGAAAGAAAAACCTCACTTAATAATCTATTTTTATTACATCTAGACTCAAGAGGTATTATGGTATGGGCATCATTTATTAAGTACCTACATATATTTCACATTCACTTTTAATCCTATTAGCATCTTGCACTTCTCATTTTTTTACAACTATGGAGACGTAGGCCTACAGACAATATACATCTCATCCATGTTCACACATATTACTCTGGGATCTGTCCAGTATGAACTCACCATCCAATCCCAATGCCATGTCAGCATCTAGAAAACAAATATCACACGATATACCAAGACTGGATACTTTCAGTTACACAGCAATTATGTGGATCTATTTTAACAGTTAGCAAAGTGTGATTTCCTTTCTTATTACATATGATTAACATGACTATGCTCTTCAGAGTCACTAAGTCAAAATGATTCACATACATTGATTCTAAAATCTGAAAAACAAAATCTCTTCACTATTCTCAGCTAAAAATCCCTGGGAAGAGGAAGAGTATTATTCCTTGTTCATCAGGAGAGGAGAAATAAGGTCAGAAGGGCACAATGACTTCCAGAGGATCTTCAATATGTCACGGTCACAATTTGTTTAAATACAGCAGTGTGCTTCCACTGAATAGAGAACAGTTTTGTTTTTATTTTTATTTGGGGGGATTTTTTTAGACCTGTTATTTTACAGTACAATCCCTTTAAATATTAATTTTTATACCTCTAATATATCTAATAATGTAGGCTGGAGGTAGGGAGTGATTTGTTAATACAAATAAATAGGTTGAAAAAATGCTGATGTTCTGAATAGCTCTTGCTATCTCTTCTTTTATGAAGTACCTTCACCTAGACCAGTGGTGGCAAACTCATGACACACGTGTTATTTCTTTCTCTTTCAAGACAAAAGATGTTAATATGAGTTGTTTTTTCTAAACTAGCTCCTCAGTATCAAGTTTAACTGTAGTGTTGAGACTCTTCAAGAAACAAGTGAGTTTTGAGTTGCAGTTTGGACACTCCATCTAAGATTCGCCGTTATGGTCCTAGACCAAGACTTCCCACAGATTTTCTGTAGGGTGGTTTGATTCCCACATTTTCAAGCTATAATTTCAAAAAGTAAGAGATTACTTTGTTGTGAAATGATGATTTTCTCCCCGTTTTCTTTCCCCTTGATCACTTCCTCCTCCAGTCCTGAACACTGTTTAGTGTTTGCAGCCTTTTTACTTATCTTTCATGAAACCCTGATCTCTAACACATTTTCTGCTTAGCTTTTTGGCCACCACTTTCCTTTCTTTTTCCTGTCCTCTCACCAGAAGCCATTTCCTAAGGCTCAGTCCTTGACCCTTTATAGAATATGGTCTTTCCTCTCGGCTCAGAGGTTCTGTCCCATGGATTTCAACATCACCTGATGCAGCATGTACAAAACATACACACACATTCACACTTCCAAATCTTTACTCACATTTTGTCTTTTACTTCTGTCATCAGTCCAGCACCTTCCACACAAAGTAGACTAGTAGATTCACTGTCCTACAGTAGCACAATTCCAAAGACTCCTGCTGATGCTAATATCATCCCTCTCCTACTTGAATGCCTTCATGCTTCATGCCAAGAAACACCTTCACTGGTACCTTTCAAATGCATTTGCCATCTTTAAATGCATTTTCCTGCAGACTTGCTGTTCAATATGTTCTCCTTCCCCCAAGGATTCCCTGCGATGGTCTCTTCCCTCTAGGAACCAGAACAGCAAGTGTCCTGTCCATTCCCTTCCTTACCTCACATACATACCGTTTCAGAACCCCGCCCCATCCCAATATCAGGAAGCTATTTAATAATCTCTTCTTACATCTGCATGTGAATTTATACTGTATTCCATAGTAAGTTAATCTACTATGCCTTTTAGCTTAGCATCAGTTGTGAAATAAGAAAAATAGTGGCTGATATATGTGTGCCAGTGGAACAGGCAGAGCTATATGACAGGAAGAGAAACAGAAGATCAGAAATGAATTAGTTGAGAGCTTGAGTTTTTCCCTTAGATAAATCCAAGTTCCAATACTGGTTCTACTGGTACCAGTGGGGAGGGGAGGGGGTGTCTTAATTTTGCTGAGCCTCTCCGATCTCACATGTACAAAAATTATAATGACAAAAATATCACTTAATTCTTGTGACAGGAAGAAGTTTTAAAAAGAAAACATCAGTTTGTTCCAATACAGAAGTTTCAACCAGCTTCCCTTTCCTAAACAAAGCTCTTTTAAAAACTTCTACTCTGGGGCCGGGGAGTTAGCTCAGTGGTTCCGGCGCCTGTCTTGCAAGCGCAAGGGCCAGGGTTTGATTCCCCGGTAACCACATAACTAATACTGGGTGTGGAGACTCATGCCCAGCAGCAACCAGTACCACATACCACAGTGCCGGGCGTGGTGGCTCAGGCCTGTAATCCCAGCACTCGGGAGGCAGAGGCAGGAGGATTGTGATGTGAGTTGGAGGCTGAGCTCAGGGACAGACTGAACCACAAAGCGAGACCCTGTCTCAAAAAAACCTAAAAAAGCGCAAGGACCCGGGTTCGATTCCCCGGTAACCACATAACAATACTGGGTGTGGAGACCCACACCCAGCAGCAACCAGTACCACATACCACAGTGCCGAGCGTGGTGGCTCACGCCTGTCATCCCAGCACTCGGGAGGCAGAGGCAGGAGGATTGGGATGTGAGTTTGAGGCTGAGCTCAGGGCCAGCCTGAACCACAAAGCGAGACCCTGTCTCAAAAAAAAAAAAACTTCTACTCTGTTCCGTGTGCTGTGTCAAAATGATTTCTAAGACCCAGGACATGAAGCACTCAGAACGCATGAAGTCTGAGCTGGAGCACAAGGAAGAAACTTTCCTGTTCTCAAGGTTATTATTTTCTTTTGCTGCTAAACAAGGCAAAGCTCTCTGCACCTTTGTCTCCAATGAGTACGGGGCACAGCTCTGCAGTTCCCGCTGCAGGACGCATCCAGCTGGGAGTTGTGAGAGCCAAGGACTCTGGATGATGCACCATCCCCAGCACAGGGCATCCCCAGTGCCAAGGAGGGGGATACTCCCCTCAACCTGCTGCTTTCTTGGGTGTGTATCTTATGATACTTGATTTCTTCCTTCAGGCACCCCTAGAACTGGCTGAACAAAGTCTATTTCTCTTCATTGATATTTGCCTTTTTTAAGAATAATATGCTTGGAACTTACTCAGTCTTGAACTGAACTTTAAAAGACATGAAAAAAAAAACAATAAAACAATAAAACCAAGCTTTCCTGTTGAATGAAGCGTAACCAGGAAGCCAGTTACATCAGAAGCTGAAAGATTTCACATACAAAGAGTTAAAAGACGTTTGTTCACACATCTATTTACTTCCCTGTGAATGCTTATAGAGTGCCTACTAAATATTTAGCACTAATCTGTGGCTTATAAACAAAATATGTTCTTGCTCATAAAGTATTCATATTGCCGTGAAAACAGCCAAATACACATATATGTACATAAGTGCACACACGTATGCACAAAGCACATATCAGTGTTCTTAAGTGCCATGAAAGTGACAGGGAGGCTGTTTTACAAGGAAAAAGGGGTGTGAGGGTTTTATCATTTAAGTTGATACCTTAATAAATGAAGGAAATGTCTTCAAACAGAAGAAACAACAACACAAAACTCCACCATAAAAGTCTTCTTCCTGGGAATTTAGCTCAAGTGGTACCGCGCCTGCCTTGGAAGCACAAGGGCCTGAGTTCAATCTCTGGTACTGAAAAAATAAAAACAAAACTTCCTCGCACATTTCAGGAACAGGAGGAAGAAAGTCGGACAGAGCATGGTAAGCAGTATGAAGAGCAAGAGACCATGTGGGGCCCATGGCTGTGGATTACATTTCCAGATTGTATTCTAAATGTAATGGAAAGCCATTGCTAGGGAAGGACAAGGCACAGTTGGATATATAATCACTGACTTCCATTCTTAAAAGAGGGATCAGGGTGCTGTTTTGGAAGCAGGAAGTTCAAGCTATTAATGCCAAAGCATAAGTGAAAGGTGGTCATGGATGAGACCAGAAGTTGTCAGAGCCTGGATATATTTGGAGACACCAATAGCCGGGTTTCTTCACAAACCGGATGTGTAGGGTGATTGTGATTTCTTTTTAATAAAGAAAAAGAAGCAATGAATAGTTGTCTGAGTAATAGTGTGGAGCCTGAGCAACTAGGTAAAAAGAGGTTCCATTTGCTAGGAAAGAAAAGGGCAAAAGGAGAGGAGTATGAGCAGCAGGTGGAGAAGGGAAGAGCAGCACAAATGGGAAGATCCAAGAGTTTTGTTCTGAACACGGCTATGTGTGATGCCCTCCTGACTGACAGTGTGTCTATGTGTATATGTGTGTACACACACACACACACACACACACACACACACACACACACACACACACGTATATTCAAATATACATCTGAAATTCAGGGACAAGGGCAGGGAAGGGCAGGGACAATAAACATAGGGAAGTCTGTCTGGCCCGGGGATTTAGCTCAGTGGTTTTGGCGCCTGTCTTGCAAGTGCAAGGACCTGGGTTCCTTCCCGGTAACCACATACCTGTACTGGGTATGGAGACTCACGCCCAGCAGCAACCAGTACCACATACCACAGTGCCGGGCATGGTGGCTCATGCCTGTAATCCCAGCACTTGGGAAGCAGAGGCAGGAGGATTGCTGTGATGTGAGTTTGAGGCTGAGCTCAGGACCAGCCTAAACCACAAACAAGACCCTGTCTCAAAAAACCTACAAAAAAAAAAGTTATATGCAATTGAGTCTGACTCTTTTAGTAGATAGTATTTTCTTTGGACAATAATGTAAATTCTAAATTGATTAGACTCTACAAAAGTAGTGAGGATACCCTATTGATTTATTTTCCCTTTCATTGGATGAAAAACTTTGCAGTTCCTCAAAGAAAAAAGAACTCCAAAATCAAAGTTTACAGTGAAGTTGGTAATCACTCATGTTCCTTTGAGTGTTATGAAATGGTGGTATAAAAAATAATTTAGGGGCTAGGGATTTAGCTCAGTAACTCTAGCACCTGCCTTGGAAGCACAAAGTACCAGGTTCAATCCCTGGGAACCACATACAACAATGTCGGGCGTGCTGACTGAGGCCCACCAGCAATCAGAACCACATACCACAGTGCCAGACATAGCAGCTCATGCCTGTAAATCCAGCCCTCAGGAGGTAGAGGCAAGAGAATTGCTGAGGTCGAGGTTGAGTTCAGGACCAGCCTGAACTACATAGTGAGACCCTGAATTTAAAAAAAAAACCTTGAAAAGAAAAATTTAGATATTTCTTTCCCAGTTCACACAACTAGGTCACATTTCAATCTAGTCAAGAAGATGAAATCTTACCATGATCTCAGACTCTATAATATTCACAAGTCTAAAATCCAAATGAGAAGACATCCATATCAAAAACAGGACATATATTGGGTAGCACCATACAACAAATCTGTACAGCTCTGAGTATGTAGGACTATAGGTAAAATCAGATAAAACATTGATATTTTTCTAAATTACAATGGACCCTAGAGTTATGACCAGCTCAATGTACAAATAACTTGGGTTGCAACCCAGAACTTTAGTCTGAAATTATGATCAAAGTCTTAAGTTACAAGCCGAAAGGCATCTGCTTGTGGTTCCCTAAGAGCTCTGGAAGGAACGTTACAACCTTACCTGTGTGAGGTTGACTGATAAATCCCGGGCCAATTTCTAAGGACTGAGACACAGAAGACAGACTTTGAAGGCTGTGTAGAGCAACCTGAGCCTTCAACTGACCACCTGAGTTACACCCAGCCCACATGAATGAATTTAGTTCAAAGTCAAGCATCTACTGTACTTTTAAAATAAACTAGTTAGATATGATCTACCTCCCATACTTGCTCAAGGTATAACTCAATGCTGTCATATAAAAATGTTCCCCTTTTAAAATACTTGATATGATTTATTGAACACTAACTCAAATATGTGTATATGTGTATTCCAACATGTAAATATAAAACCTACAGTTGCTCAAGAGTATCTATCAGCGGGCCGGGGATATAGCTCAGTGGTTCCGGCGCCCGTCTTGCAAGCGCAAGGACCGGGGTTCGATCCCTGGTAACCACATAACAATACTGGGCGTGGAGACTCATGCCCAGCAGCAACGAGTACCACATACCACAGTGCCGGGCATGGTGACTTGCGCCTGTAATCCCAGCACTCGGGAGGCAGACGCAGGAAGATTGCTGTGATGTGAGTTGGAGGCTGAGCTCAGGGCCAGCCTGAACCACAAAGCAAGACCCTGTCTCAAAAAACCTTAAAAAAAAAAAAAGTCTATCAGCAATTCCAAAATATGTAATACAGTAATTGATCACCACATACTTTCCAGACACTAACATCACAAATAGAATCCAGACTTGAAATACACAATAAGACTTACAGCTTTTGACGCAATGTAAAGAGTCTTCTCTATTTCAGACTACAAAACATCACTGACTGGCCAGGGTCATTCTGGTGCAGGTTAGTGATTCAACGGGCAAGCCATGGACTCAGACTGCTGGCATCTCAATTCCCTACTTCTTTGAGAAAATTATTTTACCTCCCTCTCCTCTTTGTCTTCCATTACAAAGAACATCTTCAGGCAATAGTCCAGAATTGTAAGGCACAGTAGGTACAATGCATTTGCCATGGGTATTACACATGGCAGAAATTGAAAAACACTAGGTCTTTTAATCGTCATTTATCTACTTTCTCTGTTAAAGCCTTTGCAGTAACTTGTTGTTCAAATCAGCTGACTGCGGCGTAGGGTTCAATGGCTAGAGGAGAAGAGTCTTCAACAGAGTTAGAAATCACACTGTGTCCACTCAGTTATTACTGGTGCTGCCCTATCAACCAGACAAGTCTTTTCTAACCCCTCTCCCATGTGACTCTCTCCTCCTGCTTGAAGAGAAACCGGGGTCTACTGCTGTAATCATCCAAATGTGCGTGAGCACCCAGCCGAGCATCCTGTACAGGAACTGAGTTGGTCTTTGGACAAGCTAGGCAGGGCTATTTTATCACCTCTGGAAAGCTGTGCAGATAGCTGCTGTGATTCATCTCCACGATTTTGCTCTTTAGAGCAAAGCAGCCAGCTGAATATGTTAAACCTGTTTCAAAGTTGTGCAGATATGACAGCTATTATCCTTATTAAAAGCCTTAAGCACATCAAACGTGTTTTTAAAGAAGAGCGCCCAATAATTACCTTCAGAAACTAAAGAGTGGCACAAGCATGCATTATTTATCATTTGCTCAGGCTCCAACATACTTTTGACAGTTAACAGGCCTACAAAGATCTGAAACTAAAAATTAAGTAAGCCAGCCTTTTGACAAAACACCCATTCATTTAACAAGCATTTGAGTCATGTGTGTCAGAAACTAAGGGACGCTGAACAGTGTCAGTGACTGGGGTGCACACGACAGTTCACCTACCCAAACTAAAAGGACTTGGACAAGTTTGTGGATGTTGCTTTGCTTTTCATAGCTAACCTTCAGAGCTAACCTTTAGAGAAACAGAGTGTTTCTCTAAAACTCAGACGCTGTCACCCAGAGAAGCAGTTTCCCGGCTGCCGGCCTTCACCACCTAAATGCTCTTGGCAGGGGAGGAGGGTATGGAGCCTGCACAGAAGGATGAGAACCAAAGGGAAGCAAACAAGTCCACACACTCCTCTCGGCCTCGGAGCACCGTGAGGATGTCTGCGCTTCACACATAGCTGAAGAAACACCCAGGCGCCCT
>PVIR01040841.1:0-13096 GCA_004026965.1 Petromus typicus
TCCTAGAAAAATATAGTTATGCACACATATTTACCAACAGATAATTTTGAAAGATTCACAAAATAAAGCTGAGAGGGTCTCATCCACACACTGCCTAAAATACCAACATGATTAAAAGGGTAACAAAACCATGAAAAGTTTATATAAATAGATTAGCATGGGGCCAGGGATTTAGCTCAGTGGTTCCAGCGCCTGCCTTGCAAGTGCAAGGGCCCGGGTTCCATCCTGGTAACCACATACAACAATGCCATTCATGGAGACTCACGCCCACCAGCAATCAGTACCACATACCACAATGCTGGGCGTGGTGGCTCACGCCTGTAATCCCAGCACTCAGGAGGCAGAGGCAAGAGGATTGCTATGAATTCAAGGCTGAGCTCAGGGCCAGCCTGAACTACAAAAAAGCGAGAACTTGTCTCAAAAAGAACAAAAAAATATATTAGCCTGATTTTCTCATTTCAAAATAAAGTTTGGAAAACACATTATGAAGTCAAAAACTTTCGCCTTTTTAAAAAATCTCTTTTCCATTGAGCTTTTCGCTTTACACTTGGTGATTTGTTATCTTGTAAACCTGTACTATAAGGCACATTTTGTTATATATGTTGCAAGTATTTTGGCAAGTTTGGTTTTTTGTTTTGTTTTATTTTTGCTGTATCAGTGGTCAAACCCTGGTCCTTGTACATCCAGGGTAGGTATGGTAACACTTGAGCTAAATCGCCAGCCCCCTTCACAGGTTTTGATTTTCTTTTTACATTCAAATATGCTTGTCTTTTACTACAGATTTTTTTCCAGACCATTTCTGTGCATTGAAGTTTTATATTATTTTGTTCCTAAAATAATTTGGTGAGATATCTATCTATATAGATATATATATATCTTAAATATGTATATAAATAGTTTTATATATATATATATATATATATTTTTTTTTAACTAACAAACCATGGACCTTGAGTGAATCAGTCATAGTTCCAGATCTCTGAAGTGAGAATTAATACTTTATTATTTTAAAGAAAGCAAATCAGTTCTCTTTCTCTTGAGCCCCTTTCAGCTTTAGGAGCCATAGGATTATCATACTGTATAATATTATATGATACCTTCTTTTCAGATGGTTGACATTAGCACTGAAGAACTGAAGCAACAATTTGATCAAGAAATAAAAGTAATGGCAAAGTAAGTGTTAATTTTGCAATGTGGTGTAGGGAAGAGGAACAAGGCAAGGTATAAAAGACGAGTTTCCTACCCAAAGTTTACCATGAACTAGGGATATTTGCAAATACAGATATATAATATTAAATCAAACTATTTAAACTACACATTTGAGCTCTTCAATCCTGTGACATATATACTCATGTGCCTGTGTTGTAACAGCAGTCAGTATTTTAAATCACCATAATATTACATGAAATTTCTGTTATTTTCCATTATCATGTTTTCTCCTCCCAGAATTCATAAGAAATCAATTTTAGAGATACTTAAAACAGAAACAAACTATAGAACAATAGGCCCTTAGATAACACATAAGTAACTAGGAAAATATTACCTGCAAAGATGTTTAGAATACTGAGATATTATTAATCCTATCAGGAAGAGTAAGGAAATCAAATCAGGAAATTTATTTTAATAATGACAGTGATTGATATTTGAATACATATAACATGCTAGACACTGTGCTATGTACTTTCAGAGCATTTAATCATTTAATCACCTTGACAACTGATAGAAACTCTTATTTTAAACTACAATTTAGAAACATTAAGTAACTTGCCTAAGGGCCCATCCAAATCTGATACTGGAAGTGGAGTCTTTGATCTGAACCCTGATTGGGTTTATCGGATCACATCCATGAGGCTGTTGCTGTAAATCCTCACTCCTCGTTACATAACCTTAAGAAAGAATTCACAGGCTGGAGTCAACTTGCCTCCATAACATTGATACACTCTGCACGAAGATCAGAGCTCATTTCTTCAGGATTTGTGTTCCCTACGTCCATTTGCTAATTCTAAAAGTAACTTGTTCAAAGTAGATAATCTGGCAAATACAGGAAAATATGTTTTAAACAATAAAAACCATCTCAAGTATACCACCCAGAGATAATCATTGGTAATAGTTTGATGTGCTTGCTTCAAGATGTGTATATGGCATTTTTCCATGTTTAAAAATAGTTTACAAAAATCTTAAATTATTTACAACATTCAAGCATAGACAACGATCCTATTTTACTAAATTTTTCTAATCTAATTATCAGTATTACAAATTAAAGTTCTTTTAAAGATGTTTTTGTATAAATCATTAAATCCACTACCAGTTATTTCATCAAGATAATGTCCTAGACGATGCTTACTAGGTCAGAATGCATGCACTTTCAAAGACTTTTCAAATATATGTTCGGATTGCTTCGTAGATAATCAGTGCTGATTTCCTACCATTGACTGATCCCAGATCCACACACATGCCAAGCATGAGCTCCCCCTAAGCTACGCCCCTAGCACTAAATACGGAAGTTATATGCCTGTTATCAGTGAATGACACTTTCAAGTATCACTAGTACCTTGTCACCACTGAATACAAGTTTTACCGTTTTATTAAGTGCCATTCTCTGGACATTCCTTGCAGAATAACCTCGGGCAATTTCTAAACTGTCCTTAGTTCCTCATTTGTAGAATGGGATAATAATTTTACCATGTTGTGAAGAGAAATAAAACAAAGCAGACAAATCATCAAAGTACCTCATAGATAATATACTTAGAAAATGTTAACTACTCATATTTAAAATACAGCAACTTGGTGGAAAACAGAGCGCTTCAGTTTACTGAAGAACTACTTCAGTTTACAGTTCTGAAAGTATATCTGAAGGTAGAGGAAGTCTGGTTTGGTAAAAAGTATTGCCAGAATTATAGACCATTTCTGCGTGACCAGACATGTATCAGGTCTGTTTCCAGGCTCACATACATTTGTTAATTTAATCCTCAGAACATCTGTGTTCCAATAGGCAGTATTTTCTGTGCTGGGAAGATAAAGGAGCAGAGATTTGGTGAGGTTGTTCACTGGCCGTAGGTCACGTGTCCAAGAGCAGCAGAGGAGGACTGTGAGTGTAAGGCTTTGAACACTGAGTCTCGCTATCTGACAGATGCCTGCCTTTTGGTTACCTGCGCCTCTTTACTTTTATCACTCTTAAGTATATTGAAAAATTTGTTAAGTTACAGAGAATCCGATACAATTAAAGATCAGAGATGTGGGAACTTGATGTGATTATGATGTTTTGGGGATGTTAGGAGTATTCTAATGTTACAGAATTCTTGAAAGTATCATAAAAGTTTCAGTAGACTTCTCTGCAATCATTTTGGTATAATCATTACAAATTATGCTGACTAGAGAGAAACTTCAGCCTAGTCCTTAAGCAAATCATCACAAGTTTCAAGATTTGAATCACTGAGCACAGGCTGTAAAATAGAAAGAGGTTTTGCTTTGAATGTTGACAACTGTTACTGAAAAAAGAAATATTTACAGAAGACGATAAATGATTACAATGAGGCATGAACATGTACCATATTGTAGATGATCTAGAATGTTTTTTCTTTTTTTCTCTCAATTGAATAACATTGAGTCTGCTGCTGAATGTATATTCATGACAGTAATTTCGCATGTAAAATTCTTTGTCACAGGTGTCAACATGAAAACTTAGTAGAACTGCTTGGTTTTTCAAGTGATGGTGATGATCTCTGCTTAGTGTACGTTTACATGCCCAACGGTTCACTGCTAGACAGACTGTCTTGCTTGGTAAGATATTTCCCATAAGAAATTCCTCATAAGATTGCTTAGCTTTCTGTTTCTGTGTTGAAATACTAATACTTACTTTGTGACAGGATCACGTAAGCCACATTAAACTTAATGTGTTTTCTATTGTGTGAAAATTGACTGTTCTTAAGGAAACCACTGGGATTGCCAGTCTCTTAGGTGAGAATCTCAAACATAAGAACTGTCAGTCAAGCCTAGACTTTGAAGGGGCTCATTTATATTTTTGTCTTCAAATAACGAATGGTAATCCCTGTTTGATCTTTTTTTGAAGTTATTTTAATCAAGTTAAAAAATTACAGTCCTATGTTCTTAGTGGCATATGTCATTTTCAGTTGTTGCCTAGAAAAATACTGGTATATGTTTCTCTATAGGTCTTTTCTTATCCTCCCGTTTTTTCTAAATTGATTTATTTCTCCATAAGGATGGTACGCCACCACTTTCTTGGCACATGAGATGCAAGATTGCTCAGGGTGCAGCTAATGGCATCAGTTTTTTACACGAAAACCATCATATTCATAGAGATGTTAAAAGGTAAATGCTGCTGTGAAAAGCTTTGGAAAGCCATCTTTAGAGAATAATTTGCTCTCACTCTATTTACTATTCATGTACGTGTTTAACTTAGAGCAGTTAGACTTTTTTCCCTGTGACTCCATGGAAGTTCCTCTCCTTAGGGACATCTGCCATGTCCTTTAACCCTAGCAGCCAGTTTCCAGTAATCATCCTATTTGACATTTTGTAATTGCTTGTGAAAATTCGTTTCTTTGTCAGCCTCTGCATTACAGCTATTTTCTGAATCACTGTTATCCTCTGTAAATACTTCTGGTCTTAAGAGTACACGTGAAGCAGTACATGTAGTTTGACATCACTCAGATCACAAAACAATAATGAAATGTTAGTATTGATATAAAGATCGGTTCCCAAGGAAGTGATATTTAAGCTGCGATCCAGGAAATAAGGAGACACAACTGGAGGATGACTACAGAGGATGGGTAGAAGAACATCCTAGGCAGAGGCACCATTTTGTAAGACCACAGTGAGCAAGAATAGGGAATATGATCACTTACAGGAGAAATAAATGCAGGAAGAATGATGCACAGAAAATGAGGGCGTGATGGAAGCAATATAAAGTGAAACAGATGGGCGGAGCTTAGTCCTGTAGGATCTGGTAGAGCAAAGAAAGATGTTAGTTTTATGATAAGTGTAATGAAAGCCTGTTAAGGAAAATGTGACATCATATTCAAACTGCAAAAGCGCACGTGGGCCAGAGGGTAAAGAACACCTGGTAAGAAGAGGCAGCAAGCCAGAGTAGATGTCTCGGTGGCAATCAGTGAAGAAGTGTGACAGCTTTGAGAGGTCAGAGGATGGAACATGCAGCTGTCTTGGCTGTGGGTAGGTGAGGGAGAGGAAAGTATCAGGAATGAGCCCTGGAATCATGGCATCCAGAATTACACTCTGGAATGAGTTTGGCCTGAATCACTTTATACAGCAAAGGGTAGGGGTAGAAAATGGGAATTTTCTTTTATCCTTGGTGTGTGTCAGTTTCTTTCAAACTATAAAAGTGGAGATATTAGTGTGAGATGCAGGTATGGAGCCAAAAGAAGTCTGAGCTGAAGACAGACGTGTATATATCACTTGTGTACACTTGATAACAGAGTTATATCATTTTACTTACTTAAAAGAAAAATGCTCAAGATTAAGCTTGAGGAACCCCAAGACTTTGATGCAGTGGAGGAGAATAGTCCAAAAAAGAAATCTAAGAAAGTATACATGCACCGAAGTAAGGTAGGGAGAGTTTGGGGAGGTCAAGTACTTCAGCTACTGAATTGGTATCATGAAGGTCGTTGTTGACTTTCCGAAGACTCATTTCCATGTAGTACTTGAGTCAGAGATCAGGTTGCAATTAGGGACGAAGTAGGAGCTTAAAAAAACTGAGAACTGAGAATAGTTCTTTAAGACCCTTTTCTACTAAAGCGTGGTAACTGGAAATAAAAGTGTCATTCCAAGAACATTTTTTTAAGATGACAAAGATTATTTCATGTTTATGTGTTTATAGAATGGATCCAAATAATGAGACACTAATAGACGACAGGAATGAACTCTGTCATAAGGGGAGGTTTCTGCGAATGTCGGAAGGACCCTAAGCCAAGGGGGTAACTGTAGAAAGGATGAGACATATCATCACTGTCCCTTGCACTGTTGGTATTTTCTCATTTTTGTGCCTTAACATATCTTCTGCTGAATAATAATATGTTGATTTGAAGTGCTGCAGTATGTGAGTGGCCCAACTGTGTATCATCAGCCTCATCTTCTATGTTAGCACCACATACCTCCCCTGGCTGGCCTCCAGACCTACAGCTCAGAAAGCAGATTCATCATCTCTCCAACTCCTAATCTTTTTCCTGTATTTTCTTTCTGATCAAAAAAAGATCTCTCCCTCCCATACTTAAGACTTTCTTAGCCTCTCTGTCCCTCGGAAAGTTCTGTTATGTTTACCTGAAACTTTGCACTTTGCATTTACACCATATTCTATCTCTGTTTAAGAGTTTGGTATCTTTTGACTGCTTCGTTATAAGCTTCCTCGCTGACCGAAAACTAACCTGTACCACTTCTGATCTCTTCACACCCGACTGCCAGTCAGGTCATCTTCAGGGAAAACTTCGGACATTAGTTTCTCGGCACTGATCACATAAGCCGTGTGCTTTTGTGTTTTTTCATCACTCTGTACCTGTCGGTCTATTTGCCTGCCCTGCCTTCTTTTCCTCATTTAACTATCAAGTTCTAATAATCCTCAAGACTGAGCCTTCTTTTCCTACCTCTTCAGCTTTTTCTCAGTTCCTGCAGGCAATGCTTGTTGTCTCAGCTGTTTGTCCCTGTTACCATGTGTAGTACTTTCTGATTTAAAAAAAAAAAAAGTATTTATATGCCTCTGTCACAGATAAGGTCCTAAGCTTCCCCCATATTTAGCTCTCAGCTTAAATACTACAGTACGTGTGGAGCACAGCAAGGTTTTGTTGAATGTATAAATGAATGTGTATAATGAATAAATTAAGATCTTTTAGCCATAATCTTTTCTCTTCACAAGCTTCCAGATGGCAAAGAGAAAAAATAGTTTGAGGAAATGAATAATTGAGTTGCTTTGAAATTTTGTTTTTAAATAAATGGAAAAAAATTTAGGAAAGAAATTAAGGATGGTACTTTTGGCATATTTCAAAGCCAAATATTAAAAAAAAAAAAAACCCATATGTTTTCAACCTTACAGAAGAGTAGAACAGAGTAGGATAGAAAGAATAGCATAGAACAGTATGAAATATGGGGAAGGGCAAAGATTGGGGAGTAGAAAGACATTGCTAAGAGTCACCCAAGCGCAGTTGAAGTGCAGAGAACACTTCTGCTGCTTCTGTAGCATGCTAGGATGGCTGTAGGTTAAAATAAGGTAGTAACATAGCTAAAAATGACCAGAAGAGTATGAAATTCCCAGCACATCACAATGATTAATGTTTGAGAAGATAGACTTCTTACCCTGTTTCATTTATTACATTGTATGAATGTATTAAATTACCATAATGAGCAAATATTATAGCATAATAAAAACAAGTAAAAGAAATTTTAAAAAGAAAAGAATGATGCTTTTGGGTCAAAGCTACAGCTCAGTGATAAAGCCCTTGCCAGGCTTGCACAAGGCCCTGAATTTAATCCATATGAGAGAGAGAAAAAGGGAAGGAGAGAGGGAGAGAAAAAAGAAAAAAAAGGAGGGCGGGGAAGGGGAGAAATAGAAAAAGAAAATAAGAAAAACAAGGAGAGAAACAATGCTGTGGAAGACTTTGTAGGAAGTTACCCTATAGTAAATTATTTGTTCCCTAATAAAAGTATGTGTGTTGTCTAGAAAGCTTGATTTCATTTTCACTTTCATCAGTGTTGTGTTTGCTAGGAAACAAAAAGGAAAAGAAAACAGTCATTACTCTCTAGCTCTGGTATCAACTCTAGATTTATACACACACATTTTAGGTTTTTATATTTACTATTAAATTTTATACCAAATAAATATATGTGAAAAGAAAACAATTTCTCCTTCAAAATTTAAATTCTTTCAGTGCAAACATCTTATTAGATGAAGACTTCACTGCAAAAATATCTGACTTTGGGCTTGCACGGGCTTCTGAGAAGTTTGCCCAGACTGTCATGACCAGCAGGATTGTGGGTACCACAGCTTACATGGCACCTGAAGCTCTGCGAGGAGAAATAACACCCAAGTCTGACATCTATAGCTTCGGGGTGGTGAGTTACTTCTAGTCACCATCCTGACCATATTCCTACCATTGGGAATATTAAATTAGAATAGAATTAAATTACAGTTAAAGTAGAATATTTTAATACACTTGTCTTGCTCAGCTCTCGTATGTATATTTTTTCATTTTAAGTTTGAGTTATACTAGAAAGTTTGTAAGAAACTCCGAATATGTAAAAAAATTTAGTTAATTGTTTACATTACTGCAAGAAATGATTTTGTTGTCACATAGGCTCATGAATTAGGAAGAAGCTTAAATCAGAGCATAAAAAGATAGTATACAACACATACTTTGGTCTCCAATTTTTTTTTTTTTAACATTTTCTGACCTAACAGTCTATTCCTAAACATTTTTAAGATAAAAAAGTAAATATGGGTTATTTGGGGAAATTGGGAGCTTTTTAATTCATTTTTTTCTTCCTGTATGCTTCATATATGGAAATTTAACTTCACTGTCAAGAAAAGACGTAGTGTTACAGAATATGCCTCAGGTGGAGAAAATAATGTTCTCCCAGAAGACAGAGAAAATTATCCTTGTGAAAAATCTCCTATAATAGAGGAAAAGGACTGAAATTTTTCCAGAATACATAATGAATGGAGCTGGTTCTTTAGCAAGTTACCAGAGGAAAGGAATGCTTGTGGATGTGATAGGCTCCATGGAGCTGGGAAGGAAGGTGACGAGAAACACACACAGCTCATGCTCTTCCATGATAAGACCTAAAAACCGTGTGTTTGGCATATAAACTATTCATCAGAGCTCAGAATCCAGATCCAGCTTCCTAAGCTTGAGGTATAATTCAAGATTTGATCCTCAGCACCACAAAACTTCCAAACATCCCATTTTCCTTTCAGTTTCTATGTGTTGTCTTTAAGTGTTGTGTCATCGGATTTCTTTTTCTTTGTAGGTTTTATTGGAAATAATAACTGGGCTTCCAGCTGTGGATGAAAAACGAGAACCTCAGTTATTAGTAAGTGAAAGATTCATGTTTCTCTGATTCTTCTCCCTTGCATTTATAGTCTTATAGATGAGTAAATTTGGCATCTGGAAATGACATTTTCCATTAGTAGTGTTTTTCACTGACTATATAATGCACATTATGGAAATACAGAAAGAGCATTAAATATTTCTAACCTCAACTCACCCATAAAATATTTGCAAAGCCTAGAAAAATCTTATATGTGTGTGCATATACGTGTGATATAAATATATGCAAAAAGAAAAACATATATTCTTCAAAATTTAAATCCTGCCTGGTTTGGAGGTGTTGTGTGTATGTGAGTGTGGGTTTGTGTGTGTGTGTGTGTGCTGGAGAATCCTGGAGTTAGGTTCCAAACCCACTGGCCCAGTATGCAACCCAGGCCTGAAAAAAAATACTAAGAGGTAGAATTGAGAGAGAGAGCAGGTGCCGGACGACCAGTGCCAGGGTAACAGACAAAGACACGGTCCAGTCACTGGCACTGATTTTTATTGGCAATCAATTGGGGTAAAGGCAAGTTACCTGTGGTTTCCATGGAAATTAATGTAAACAAGGCTCGTAGAGGACAAGATGAAGCATTCTCAAATTTGGAACAGAATAGACAAAATATGGTTGTAATTACAGCATTGTCCATCTAGTTAGAAGGGTTAAGGTGTGAGAAAGGAATTTGGGAGTGAGTTACTGTGATGTACGAGGGAGGGCTGACTCTCCTCAAAACAGGCCAGTTGTAGGGTTAACTCTTTACAGCCTGCTCTGCATAATCACGATAGCTCTCTGCATCTCTGACAGTTTGTCTGTGACTTTGTGTGTGTGCGTGTGCACACGTGCATATGTGTGTGGCACCAAGGACTGAATCCAAACGTTTTGCTAAATTGCCCAGGCTCAGTCTTGCAATCATCTTATCTCGTTCTCCCAGAGAACACTCAGAATATAGGCATATTATCACCACAGCCAGCAGGGGGTGCCATTTTTGAACCATTCACATGCAGATATTGGCAGTGCATCGGGTCTAGATTGGATTATATTGAAAAAGTATATATATTAAAAATATAAGTGGAAGCCAGGCATCATGGTGCATGCTTGTAATGCCAGCATTCAGGAGGAGCAACCCGTGCAAGTTCAAGACAGGGCTGCACTACAAAGCAAGCTCCTGTCTCAAAATAAATAAATAAGGCAAAGTAGAGGCAAGGAAGGCCAAAGGTGGCACTTAGTATTTCACTGTCTTACAGTTTGTGCTTTTTAGGCAAGCTCTGCGTGTGTCAAGGCCTAAATTTTCCATGCAATTACTTAAGACTCTTTTTGTCCTTAGAGTGTATATTTAAAAAAATCTCAAAAGTTTGGCTTGAATAAGTAAATAAAAATACAGAATCTCTCGTAGTCACCAGTTTTGTACTTCCTCGTTTAGTAGTGAGTCATAAAGCTTCAGGGAGGATTATACTCTTTCATCCATTCTTTTTTTTAAAAAAAAAATCAAATCTTTATTGGTAGATTATGAATACACATCATCATTGCATTCAACATTGAGAGTTTATACCAGAATATGACATGATTCTCATTTTTCCCCTTCCCCCATCCACCCTGCATCTCCACACCCCTATATATATATATATAAGTTTTGTTTCCTTTTTTTATTACTATTACATTCTTTTTCCTTTAGTTATTTACCCCCATACCATCTTTCCTTTTAAATATTTCCTATTTCACAAAATCTACTATATAAACTGGAATTCATTTATAACTTCCTTTTCTTATACCAGAGAAAAGATACAATATTTACACATCTGTGACCTATTTATTTCACTTATGAGGATGTCTTGAAGATACATCCATTTGTGTATGAATGATTCAGTCTTATCATTTTTAATAGCAGAATAGTACTCTGTTTTATAAAAGAACCACATCTTCTTTATCCAGTCTCCAGTTGATGGGCATTTGGGTTGTTTCCAAGATTTAGCTATCACAGACTGAGCTGCTATAAACATGGATGCACATATGTCGCTGTGAAATGAATCTTTTATTTCTTCTGTATATATATCCAGCAGAGCAATGGCTGGGTCAAATGGGACCTCCACTCCTAGCTTTTTGAGGAATCTCCACACTGATTTACACAGAGGTTGTACGAGTCACCTCATCTTTGACAAAGGAGCCAAAAATCCTCAGTGGAGGAAACATAGCCTCTTTAACAAATGGTACGGGAAAAACTGGGCTTTAACTTGCCAAAACCTAAAGTTAGACCTATTTCTTTCATTGTGTACCAAGCTAAAATCAAAATGGATAAGAGACTTAAATATTAAAATAAGACACACTAAAACCTGCTGCAAAACAGATTAGGTAAAACTCTTGGAGACATTGGCTGAGGGAAAGACTTCCTGAACAAAATCTCTGTAGCAGAAGAATTGACAGAAGAAATCAACAAATGGGATCTCATTCTATTAAAAAGCTTCTGCACAGCAAAGGAAACCAACAGAGCAAAAAGGTAACCAACAATATGGGAAAGAATCTTTACCAGCTGTTTCTCAGACAAAGGGCTAATATTTAGAATATATAAAGAGCTTAAAAAAATAAGCCCACCCAGGAGCCGGGGAGTTAGCTCAGTGGTTCCGGCGCCTGTCTTGCAAGCGCAAGGGCCCGGGTTCGATTCCCTGGTAACCATATAACAATACTGGGTGTGGAGACCCACACCCAGCAGCAACCAGTACCACATACCACAGTGCCGGGCGTGGTGGCTCACGCCTGTAATCCCAGCACTCGGGAGGCAGAGGCAGGAGGATTGCTGTGATGTGAGTTTGAGGCTGAGCTCAGGGCCAGCCTGAACCACAAAAGCGAGACCCTGTCTCAAAAAAAAAAATAAGCCCACCCAAATTTAAAGACCCAATTCAAAAATGGGCATCTGAAATGAACAGGTACTTTTCAGAGGAAAAAGACTAGGGCCAGGGATATATAGCTCAGTGGTTCCAGCACCTGTCTTGCAAGCACAAGGACCTGGGTTAGATCCCCGGTGACCACGGTGACCACAATACTGTTTGTGGAGACTCACTCCCAGCAGCAGTCAGTACCACATACCACAGTGTCAGGCGTGGTGTCTCACACCTGTAATCCCAGCACTCGGGAGGCAGAGGTAGGAGGATTGCTGTGATGTGAGTTTGAGGCTGAACTCAGGGCCAGCCTGAACTACAAAGCGAGACCCTGTCTCAAAAAAAAAAAGAAATAAGAGCAGTTAAGAAGCATATGAAGAAATGCTCAACATCATTAGTCATTCGAGAGATGCAGGTGAAAACAACACAGAAATTTTCCCTCACTCCACAAAGAATGGCTGCCATTTCAGAATTAGCCAGCAACAAATGTTGGCGAGGCTGGAGAGAAAAAGGAACCCTTCCCCACTCTTGGTGGGAGTGTAGATTTATACAACCTCTGTGGAAATCATCCATTCTTAAAAAAATTTTTTTTTATTGAGTCTATTAGTACATTTTAGGTAGAACCATGATCACCTAGGAGAATTTGTACTGGTACATGATATATTTTGATGCTTATTTTTTTTTTCCCATTCCTGTGTCCTACCTTTGAATGTGGTTTGACTGTACAGTAAGTTTTTAACACAAATATCTGTGAGAGGGGTCCTTCAACAGGCCTTTGTATCACAACCTTTTGCCTTTGCCAAAACACTTTCAAAGATTTTTTGGAATAGTTTTTTGAATGTTTTTATTGTACCTTTCATACATAATCTTTTCCGTCTATACTAGTTTCCATCGGCTACCATGGGGGGGGAAAATAAAAAGCACAAACTGAGAAATTTAAAGTGGCAAAAAATTGCTGTCTGACAATTTAGGAGGTCAAAAGTATGAAATCAAGATGTGAGCCAGGCTGTGACCATCTGGAGGTCTTGGAGAGAATTCCTCCTTGTTTCTTCCAGCTTCTACCTCTTCTTTGACCTCTGGCTCCATCAACTCTAGTTTTCTGGCCACATAGTCTCCTATGTGTCTTTCTTCTTCTTTTTTTGTCTCATACACGTGCTTGTCATTGGATTTAGTGCCCATCT
>PVIR01040842.1:0-13056 GCA_004026965.1 Petromus typicus
TATCACAGTGACATATGTGCACCCATGTTTATAGCAGCCCAGTTTGTGATTGCTACATCTTGGAAACAACCCAAGTGTCCATCCACTGGAGACTGGATAAAAAAGCTGTGGTTCTTCTACAGAATGGAGTACTACTCTGCCATAAAAAATGATAAGTTTGAATCATTTCTACTTAAATGGACATACCTTGAGGATATCCCCATAAGGGAAATAAATAGGTCACAGATAGGTACATATCGCATCTTTTCTCTGGTATGAGAAAATGAAGATGTAAATGAGTCCTAGCATTGTATGTTATATATTGTGAAATAGAAAATGCTCAATGTAAAATAAGGTGAAAGGGGACAATGTTGAGATTGTAACAAAAAAAGTATGGAAACAAATTTTATATATATGGGGGGGTGGTAGGGTGGGTAGGGCTATGGGAAAAATGAGAATTAAGTTGTGTCTTATACTGGAACAAATCCCCATTATGGAGTGCAATCATGAGGTGTATATTTAATGTAGCAATAAAGATTAAAAAAAAATAAAACATTGTCTTTCCCAATGTAGGGATTGCATAGTCATATTTTTTACCATAAAAGTATGAAACATCTCTCTCTCTCAGTAGATACTTTCATGTTCATTGTCAAATTTTCTCCTGTGACATAGGCATTCAGGCAAATGAAACAAATGGATTTGGATTTTATTATGTTCATTCAGAGGGTTTGTATGTAATTGTGGGATTTGTCTTGCTTTATTGTTTTGTCATTTTCTCCAGTGCAAATTATGTCTGTCAGAGTTATTGTTTCTTCAGTTTGAGTCTTAGAAAGATAACACACATGTAGGAGAGATGAGCTGAGCTTAAAAAAATCAGAGCTAATTACAAACTTAGAATTTAGATGGAGTTCTTTTTATTTTTAGCACAATATTCTTTGGAACTGGACCCATAATTGAAGATATTTTCAGTATAAAATTGAAAGAATCAGATAACTAGTCTCTTGAAGTATATGTAAAATAGGACAATGAGAGTATAACATGTTTTTAGGAAAAAGGAATCTTATTTTCTGCAAGTATTATATTAAAAGCAATGGATTATAAAATTAAACTTACAGAAAATCAGAACATCATTTTTCTGGAGATAAAAATTGTATTGAAAAAAAAATTGTATTGAGCAAGCTACAAAAGTACTTGAAGTTGAGGGAAAGTAAATATAAGATCTTTGAAAATATATACTTAAGTAAACCCTCAGATCATCATGGTAATTTAATGCATATGTCAATAATTATTTCTAAATGTATTTCCAGATCCAAGTTGAAGAATAGCAGTGCTTCACCCTAACACCATTCAAGATATTGAAGTGATAGTTTTACTTAGATTTTAGTATGAACAATATTCAATTTAAGGCTGAAAATTTTAAACTTGTGCTTGGAATTATAGATTTTTCTTTCAGAAATCTAATAGTCACATAGCTAACTAATATGATTTGGAGTTGTCTGTTATTTTATAAATGACATGGAAGACACACTTAATATTAAAAATATGTAGCTCATGGAAGAAAAATTAAATTAACTCTTATTGGCCTATTTTAAATAGATTACAATCCATGAAGCAATTGAACTAATGTTATTTAAATGTCACAACATTTGTACATTACTGCCCCTTCTCATTTAATCTTCATAACAACTGAAGTGTGTATTGTCTTTATTTTCTCCCATTGTGTGGCTGACCCTATGTAATTTTTCAAGGAAAAGTGAAGGCCTCAAACCCTTCAGGAATTCTACCATATACACAATAGAATTTTCAGCTCTAGGATTAAATACAATACTTACAGTAAACAGGGAGATCAGCAGATATGATAATGCAATAGTGTTGGAGTCATGGGATTTATCTAAGTATAGGTAAGTATAAGTAAGTAAGTATACTTCATGTAAGTATACACAAAGATAAATTATTTGAAAGTGAGAACACAAACTAAGTGTTGTTTATTCCACCACTGTCTACTAAATTGCTCGCCAAATCTTTCACCTGACAACAATTCTCTGTACACGCAAATAGATCATCATTTCACACCAGCTCCTAATAATGACATGATGATCATGTGTCTTATTATCCTATGGATCTGTACACTCCACACAAGCAAACACTGGTCCCGGGGTAGCTCAGTTTCTGCCACCAAAGTCAGACTGCAGCCTTTAAATTTCATATTTGTGAAATAAACTGAAGAAAGTTACTCAGTCTCACTTTAGAGCTGAAGTTAAAATTTAAAACTTGGAGGAGAGTGCGAGTTACTTGTTTTTAAATTTTTTTGGGGGGGTACTATTCTCCTTGAGAAATAAAGTGGCACTAAAGGACAATGCAACGTAAAGAAAAGAGAAGTCCTGGTGGTGGTTGTCTCTTTGTTCTAGTCGCTCCTACATTTCCTGAGGGCTTGTTTGACAAACTTTTAGAAATCTCTTATCTTAATTTAATGAAGTTATCTTTAAAATATTTATACACACATTGGAAAAGCCTTCAAAGAAATTATAGAGCAACATAAAGCATTGTGCTTTTCACAGTGGAAAGGAGGAAGGGACAGATAAGAAGCAGCAAAGATCACAGCAAAGTAGAGAAAATGGTGCATAGAAAGATGAACTTTGCATAGTGCTCCTAATTAGTAACTAGACTGAACAAGCTTCTCTCCTCTAAAAGTAAGCTTTTAACCAAGTGTAAATTATGTCTTAGAAAGTCAGTTAGCGTGAAAGCATCAAAACAACATCAATAAGCACATAGAAAAAAAACCCCACTAAATGCCAAAAAAGATAATCCCCATGTGCTTAGTAATGAATAAAATATCTGCAGTCTATACACTAAACATAGTAAAATATATCATATGTATATAAAGGTTTTTGCATTTTGCTACTTATATATTTCACATATAATTCTTCAAATTAAACCACCTTCATCGCACAACAATAACTTGTTTTTAACTTTTGTTTTTCCTCTTTTTAAATGAATCTTAATAAGTTAGTAAGAAATTGTTCATTAGTAACATTCTTGCTCCTTACAACATTATTTCTGCTTTGTTCCTAGCAACCAAAGCTATTCCTGACACAAAGTAAAATATTACTAAAGTATTACCAAACAACTCATACGGTTCTATTCACAAAACTAATGTTCAATAATATTATAAGGATATTTCTCAAGAAGCAGAGAAAGGTATAAAGGTGAGAAGTTTGAAAATGATCAAAGCTTTATAAAAATGATGTGATTAAAGTTGGGTTTTCTCAAAAAACAATGGAAAGAGTTGAGTGTTAAGGCCTAACACAAACAGTTCATGTAGGCTTTCTAAGGATCTAGTTTTGGAAAGGCCCAGTGCCCACTGAATATGGCATAAGACTTTATTCAACACAGTAGAAGTTTGAGCTGTAGGCTTTTCTTAATAGTCAGTTATTTCTAACAAATCTTCAGTAATGCTAATAAAAAGAAAATAAACTTGAATCATAGAAATAAGTAATAAACATCATTACACTGAAACAGAATGAACAGGATTGGTAATATAGAAGGTTGAATATCTAGTCTGGAAACACTTGGCTTGTACATTTGAAAACCTTCAATTAACAGATAGTTAATATATTTTCATATTTATTTAGAATTATATTTGTTTTCTCTGAAAGTTTACAAAAGAGAAGAAAAATCAATCTCAAGGAGAATAATAATAATTTGGCCCAGGTCTATGGGAAGAATTATATTAGAATAAGAAAACTCATATGCACATTCAAGAGAAGATGGTTAGTAGTGTTAGGAAGAGATTATCTAATATAAAATAATTTCTTATAGAAATAGTTCTGTTGTTCAAATGTATATATATATATATATATATATATATATATATATATGTACATATATATGCATGATTTCTTTATTAAGAGGTTTGATACACTGAGGAACAAAGTTTTCTTCCTCAGCAAGAAAATAAGCTTTTAAAAAATTAAATTACTTCCACAAAGCTTTGATTTGTTTGATTCAGGCTTGCTACTATTTAAGAGCGTATTTATTGACAAAACACTTTCATTGTTTAATGAAGTTCATAAATATGTATACACAATTGACTTGAAAATCTACCTATAGATCAGATAGAAGTCTAAGAAATATGTCAAAAATTTGCTTAATCTTGAAGAGAAAGCATTCTTAACACTTCATGCTAATTCTTACTTTATCATAAGACTACAAGTAGGCTGATTGTGAATTAACTTGTTTGTTCCAACTTGAGTAAGAAATATTCAACTAAATTGGATCAACATAATTTTGAGAGTGGCTGAGGGGATTTACTGAGGATGGAAGAGACACTGGCAGTGGATGCCATCAACCAGTAGGCTTGTCATCTGAGTGAAATAAAAGGGAAAAGCAGAAGGCAGGTTCACTTCTCCTTCTTCGAAGACAGCTTTAGTCTTCACCTTCACTCTGGACATCATCTTTTGGCTTCAGTTATACTCAAGCCTTCCAGCATTGACCTTTCAACTTCCTGATGCAGATTTGCATGGAACCTTTGTGAGCTCTCGGTGTTTGCCTGGATACTTCAGGTCCAAGGCACAGACAGCCCTTTTGCATCTTTCTGTAGCTGACTCTGTTAATGATAATTATAAGCCAATAGTGTAAATTTTTACGTATTTCTCTACCTTGCCTAAAATCCATTTATCTAGGAAATACTGAGTTATACACTCTTTCAAAAAATGTATGTTAATATCCTGAGACTTATGTTTATAGTTTTCCAAATGGTCACTTAGGGCTTCCACATTTCTTTACCAAGTATGTAGTGGGTCCCCTAGTTGAACAAAGGGACAAAATAGAGCACCACATCAGTTAATATTGAGATTTATTTAATATTATCCAGGGCTTCCAGAGAAATTAACAGACATTATGAAATGGAAGGAGAAATGTCGAGTAAAAAAGTAAAAGTACTACTGGAGAATATTTCCTAGACCATCACTACAAAGTTATTGAGTGCATATACACTAATTATATTCACAACATTTACTCTGAAGTACATTAAATATTTTCTTGAAAGCATCCTAACTGGTAAATATCAAAACTCAAAGCTTAAGTTATGTCTTTCAGGGCAGTGCTAATTACTTCCAAATACCACTTTGTTCTCTGACTCCAATAACTTACATCCCAACTAGAGGAAAACTACTCTTACCTTCTCTCAAGGACTACACCAACCAGTGTCATCTCATTGCTGCATTAAATAAAGTCTAGAGTGCATTAGCTAAATTACATTTGGATGCAGATGGAGCTTTTCTACCACTTGTGGAGAGCACTTGTGCTTATATTAGGCCTGTTTAGCCAAAGAGGCAACTAACTTGTCTCACACAACTGATTTCATGCTGAGGAAGGTATAAAATACTTGCAGTAGACATTCCTGTTGGAGTGACGGATGTTTAAGATATGCTAATTACTTTCACTTCATCATTGAACACTGTATGTATTTATCCAAGCATCACATCATATTCCATAAAGTTTGTGAAGGAAATATGAAAACTGTCATCAAGATGGAACAACTTGGGTCAACCTTAACTCAAAAAGTGAATAACACTGGGAGGTAATGAACAAAACTGCTTCTTAGTTACTGGCACAGGTGACTGCTGGAATCATAAGATTACAGAGAGATCAACATAATCATGTCAAAAAGTGCCCAATAAAATTATTTTCTCAGCACTTGTCTGCTGGATTTGGACTGGCACTGTTCTTATTATACTCATGATGTGGTCAAAGATTACATTCAAATGATCCAATGTAATTTTCACTTTGGTCTTTAAATTTTTCCTGTTGGCACAACCTCTTTGAATATACCAACAGTTTGTGATAGCATATATATTTCTTTCACAGTGTATTATTTTTCTGAAATAAATACTACTATACTTTGAGAACACTTTCTCTGATTTTTTACACTGACAAAGCATATACTGATTGTATGCTAATCTTAAATATCATTTTCATTATCAAGGGTAGTGATGTATGGCATACAGAGTTTATTCATTTGCAGTAATTCTCAAGACTAGGCCGAAAATTCTGAAAAAATACCCTTGATGTCCCGAAAGTCCAGAAATGGTTCTCTCTGATCCAGGACTCATACAGAGGGCTTTGATTTCCACTCCCTGCATCCTCTCTTCTTCCACCTCCATCACCACATGGAAAGTAGGACGGGTGTATTGGTGAGCAATTTTGTCCACCTGTTTCCTTTTAGCAAAATTTTAAGAGTCCAATATCTATTTTTATTCTGTACTATCTCTTTCCCTTTCAGTCAAATGCATTTTGGTTTCTGTGGATACAATTCCCTCAGAATCAGTGTCCTATATATGGCTTTTTATGGGATTATTTATTTGAATTCAGAACTCACAGCCATAAGCCTTTGTGATAAGCTCCTCTCCTTCCTGCACCTCACTCCTACTGAGACTGCTGATGAACAGCAACTTTAACCTTCCTGGAAGACCAAAGATTTCTTGTTGCTGTTTAAAGGATCTTTGAAGCTAATCCTTCATCCTTACAGAACCTTTGATTCAGTAGCACCTTTGGTCTCTGTTCTATTACAAAAGCATTTCCAGTCATATCCTCAACTTCACCTCCAGATCCTGTTTTCCTGATGATTCTCTCATTTCAATATTTTCCCAGAAGCCAGTTCTTAATTTTGGTATTGTTTGTTGTTTGTAAAATTGAAGTATTTTCAGATCCACCAAGTATTCACTCTTTTCTGTGAGCAATACTTTGCAATTTAACTTCTAGTTTCACATCTTATTACAAACAACACAAAAGCATTTTGTTCAATAATTTCCTTAGAAATCTTTTTAGCTAGAGCACTCAGGCAATTAGGCACATTTTTTAACTTTAGTGCAGGCGGTTGCAAATCTTTCTGGAATTATGTAAAGCAGATTTGCCTTCCTGTAGCTTCTGTAACAAGCTCCTTATCTCCTTTTGTGACCTCAGTGTCCAGAGTTGTAAGAATGGTCTGTTGATGGTGGTTTAATCTTCAATGTGCTTTCAGAGTCTAATCACTTTTGGGTCCAAAGCTACCAAGAGTTCCCATCATCTACAGAGTGTACACCCAAAGTCTCCAGTGGATGTCTCAACATTTAGATGCCACCACAACCTGGATTCACTGATTCTTTCTTTGTACATATATCTGTATTGATTTAATTGATAATTCAGCAGCATAAGAGATTATCGAGAAGAGTGCAATATAAAAATGCAACAGCATATTATGATAACTTTCAGATCAAGGTGCCTCCTCCTCCCTCTCCAAATGTCCTCTGTACTCTCTCTTCCTTGTGCCAACACAATGCCTATGAGACAAGCAGTGAGGTGAATGGCATAGGCACAGTCAAATAGCATTTGGTTATTAGTGATCTACATTAGACATAAGCACTGGGACACTGGGAGATTGGGCTGCAAACCAAGCCAGCAAGAGATTCAGGGCTAGTAGCACTTCAAAAAGGGATGACTCATTTCCAGGTGGGAAGGAAGGAAAAGACATGAGATTATAGCATGCTAGTCAGAATGACGTGCAGTTCAAAACTTAGGCTGTTTTTTCCTCTGGTATTTTCTATTTTCATTCCATGGTTTTCTAAAAGTGATTGAAATTGTCAAAGCTAAAGCTGCAGAAAATAACAGGAAAATGTCACTGTGCCTCATTTAAGTATGCATTGTGGCAGGACCCAACTTGTCACTAACAATATGGATATTCATTATCTATTGCTACATAACAAACTAAGCTCTATTATAGGGCCAAAGACAAACAAGAAAACTAACAGAACTGTCTCATACTTTCAGGGGGAGAGAAATTCAGATATTTCTTAGCTGGGTTTGCTTTATCTAACAGTATCTCACATGACATCAGAGGAAATATTGTTTCAAGCTATCTTCCCAGGAAACTATATTTGAAAAATATTTGCTTCTTATCTCAGTCTCTGGGATGTTAAGAGGACTTCTTGTTCCTTGTTAGCTGTTGAACTGAGAAAGTCAATTTCTGATTTCACGTGCTTCACCACAGGATATCTTGTCACGTGGCTGCTGACTTTCCTCAGAACAAGCCACCAAAGAGAGGAGGAAAAGTAATCAAGCTAGATGTCTCCAATTTTTAAGAATTTATTAACAGAAATGACATCTCATCCTTTATGCCACCTCCTTTTGATACACATGATGTACCTCATCAAGCCTAAGCTTGGAAGAAGACAAAAGAGTATAGACACTCAAAGGTGAAACTCCTGTTGTCCATCATACAGGTGACTTATATCCAAGTCCTGGTGTGAAAGTTTTCCTCCACACCAAGTACACATTTCCCCACACATTTAGTCCACATCTCTTGTGATGAGATATAACTGTCAACATGCAACCCTTGTATGAATATTTTACTAGACAAAAAAATTGACTTTACAATGTATATTGATTTTTTATGAAAAAATGTAGCTAAAATGCTAAAATTAGGTTTTCAAAAACTAATAGAATTGCATTCTGTTGTTTTATTTAATATGATCAGTATTATTTTTTGAGCTTTAAAGGGAAAGTTTATGGATCTTTCATAATTTCAATCTGATATGCAATATACAAATCATATTTTGCTCTGATTTTAACTTTTAATTACTTTCTGTGGCAGGTGTGTTTGGGAGATAGATTATCTCTCTTTAGAGTAAATGACAGTTATTGTCATTTTTCAGTTTGTTAAAATTCCCTGCTCCTCCACTGTAACACAGCCCTGTGCACCTGTGGGCTTAATCTTGTCTTCTGAACCTGTGATTCACACTCAAAAAATAAGAACAATGTTGACATTGTGCTTATAGTTTTTGTTGCATATGTTATCTTGGATACTTGATCTAGAAATCTGCCTTCAAACAGCATTTGTGGTGTTGACAGGCTTTATCATTTAACTAGAGTACAATCTCATGCCCTTCACTACTTTGGCCACAGTTCCAGTGATATTTACTATGTTTTATTAAACTCTCCTACATTGAATTGTATTCAAATGTATATATGTGCCACTGTCTAGTTGTCCATGGTTAACCTACTTTTATGGCAGCATCCATTCAAAAGGTGATTGCAGATTTGATTGCTTTAAATGCCAATAACCTAGAAGCAGCTTTGTTCTCATTTAGGTTTACCTATATAAGTCATTGAACACAAGCAAAGATAAAAACCTCAGAGTGCTTACCATTTTGAGTGTCTGTTTATTCATATGGCTAGTATTTTTTTAAATTGTACTATTATCATTCTAGAAAATAGCACAGAACATAGATTAATTATATGGGAGTGCATTAAACAGGAAAAAAAGTCTATGCATTTTCTTCTGAATGTTGGAAGAGTGTAATTATTCATTTTGTTTTCAACACATGTCAGTGTAAGCAGAGCAGCACCTGTTTATCCCGGAGCATAGCCTGCTAGTCATCACCACAGCCCAAGCACAGAATGTGAAACACCTGTGCACTTGATCACACAGCTACTGATCTGAGGCCAGAGGAAACTAAGCTTGGTAGAAAATGTCCTACTGTCTCGCAGGATCCTGGTGAAAGTTCCTATAAAATATCACATGACAGCGCTGTTAGGCATTTCCTGTGTAGGTAAGCATTCTGTGTCTTCAGTTATGGATGTATTAATAGGCTTCATTTGGCTTTTAATAAAATCACACACACACACACACACACACACACACACACACACAACACTTTAGGTATTCTGAGTAGACAGAAATACTGGGAAGAAAACAAGCGTCTAAAACTACTAGTGGAAGAGAACAAAGTTTCAGAGACTGTGTGGTGGAACATGCCTGTAATCCCAGCACTTAGGCAGAAGCAGAAGGATTGCTGTGAGTTCAAGGCCAGCTTCGAGTACAAAACAAGACCCTGTCTCAAAAATAAATAAGTAAATAAATAAATAAAGTGTAAGAAATCTTTTGGAATTCTCAAATTGAAGAAATAAAAGAAAAGAATTGCCAGTGAAATTCGGCCCTGCAGATCCCATGTGGACAGACTCAGTCGAAGCCCCACAAGTGACTGACTACAGTCTGTAGTGCTCTCCTCCCTGTCCTTACTGGCTGCTCACAGTAGGACAATGACATTGCCTTTTCTTCTTTTTCCCACATTGTACACAGTCACTTCTAATGCATAAATTCTGACTGAAACTTGATACCGTGGGAGTTTGATATTATAGTTCTCAAACTTCACATTGCTGTGGCACAAGGGAATAACTTAAAAGGCTTACCACAAACGATGTTCAGAAGAGTCTTCCTGTGTTAATCTGGTGCTCTAGTACATTCCTCTAATTAAAAAGTAAGAACACCCCAAGAAATGGCATGTTTCAAAATTATTATTTAAATAGGAATTGGAAATTGCAGAGACAATGTGTAAGTCTTAATAAATAAAAAATATGGAATCTATACAAGAGCTTTTATACAAGAAAATTTAAATTATGATCAAATTCAAATGAATTAGAGTTTTGGGTTTTATTATCTTCCTAAGGTCAGATTAGGGAGTTAGAATTTCACTGTCTGGCTTTTCAGTCACTAGAAGTATGTGCAGAGATCTAAATATCCAGTGAATATATGAGATAATATCCAGAATTTACCAAATCTGGTCCCCTAGGTGATATCAATCTGTATTTCCGTAAGCCACTCTTCTGTTCTACAAGACCAAATGCTTGGGTTAGTTGTAAGGATGGAAAACATCATAATTCTTATTCCACTGCCTTATAGTTCTCACTGTTATGTGAGGTAGTAGCAACCATTAGTAAGAGCCTATAGTAATGCATAGGTCATCGAGAAAGCCAAAATATTATATTTTGGAACACATATGATGGACATAGAAATAAAATAAACTTCTGAATATGTTAACTGAATTAAAGGAAAATCATTCCCTTTTACTTCCCAGGGTATCTAGTTTCTCATTGAATTATAGCCATACTGGGGACAAATTCACTAAGTCAGCCTTAGTCAAGTCAGTTCCTTATATTTCCATCTCTAGTGCTGTGTCTGTTTGGTTTGTAAATCTAAGTGTGCAATGAAAAGCCTTAGAAATTAAGTTTAGTGAAATTCATAGAGCAGTTGTAAAGAGTTATAAAGTTATAAACTGGTTTATCGGTGGTGACAGCCCTTGGTGTTTATGGACCCTTGGGTGAATTTTCTGTGTAGTAAGGGCCCTTGGGTTCATATCCTCTGTGATACCTTAATCTGAAAACACAACATGCTAAGGATATACTTTTCATTGTTGTTTGTTGTTACTATAAAGATAGATAAATAGATAGATATAAATAGATATAGATATATATCAGTGTATATGTATGTATGTACACATATATATACATATATAGACTACATATACATATATGTATTTATATAGACTACATTCATCACATGAAATAGACACTTACACGTGATATACCTTGATTTTTAATTTTCCCATTCCCTCCAGTCCCTTCTACCCATCTTACCTTATTTATAAGAGCTTCGCCTCTATTTTATATTTCTTTTCTCATTCTTTTTCTTATCTTTTGCTTTCTTTGTCTGCCCCCCTCCCTTGTGACTCTTTTCCTTTGAATCTTTTCTTCATATTTCACAATATCTCATTTGACTTCTCCTTTCCTTGGTTGTATCAGGAACTATTATTTCTGAACATTTAGCCATCTCTAATTTTAAAAATTAGGAAAATAGGGAATCAAAAGTTCTGTTGTTGTTCTCACATTGAAGACTTACCTTCTCCATTATCCTCGGTAGTTTTCCCAGATAGAGTCTTGAGACAGCAGTAGACATTTGTCCATTCCTGTACCACAGCTTACATAGTTTTCTGTAGGATATGCTCACTTTTTCTTCCCACTCACTTAATTAGTGGCCCAAACTCCCTACAAATACATAAAGAACTACCAAGAAACTGTTATCCTGAAACTTTCTTGTGTCTTGTACCACTGTTGAAGCGACATTTTACTCATGCAAAGTTTACCCGATGATATTCCCAGACCTTTCCTGACTCTGGTTAGATGTAAGTAAAATCATCGATTGTGACAGGCAACTCTGATCTCATAAATAAATGACATCTGAATTATATATTTATGGCCTATCCGATTCCAGCATGAGGAAAATACAACTGATTTGGCATGTGAATCTCTAAAGAAGGAGAGCTTTAATTTCACCATGTGGTATCACTTCTATGATGCTCTGATGTGACTATTCAGCATAGAAGCTGATCACAAACCAGACACCATAGCACCACTGGGACATACAGGAGAAACTGATTACATAGCCATTTCTTTTTTTGCATCCCCATGACAATAGGCAAAATCAAACCAATAGTAAGTTGAGTGAAAGAAGAATTTTAAACTTTTGCATCTCTGTGTCAAACAGAAAAGTGACAGAATTGGAAAGAAGATAAGGTATTTAGGAAGTCATTTATGTAGTCCATGTAGGAAATACAAAGATTCATAATGAAACCTGAGCAAATAGTTTAGAAAATGAAGCTCAACTGAGAATTGTTAAGACAACTTGATTTACTGACTGATTAGGAAGAGAAAGAGAAAGGTGTTAAATAACATTGTATTTGGCCATTGGATGTCTAATAGTGTCCTTAGAGAAAACAGCAAATATAGTAAACATATCTGAAGAAAAATTGAGTGGGACACCAATCGATTTTCTAAATATGTTCATTATGTGGCTTTATCAGGTTCCTGTCAGCTTTATGAAACTCAAGCAGAAAGTAGAGATTCCATCTATTGATGCAGAAGACAGGCATGGCTGACTACTGGTAATTAAAACTTACCAAAGTTGTTCATATATTCTTTGAAACTGAAATGTGGCTGTCAGTGCACTGTCAGTCGGACTTCAGATGTGACAACAAGCATATTTGTTAATAGTAATATTATCACTCCAGATTTAAAGGATTCAAAGAACTGGCCTTTAAATATGTATAAGGATTTTGTGTGGCAGGTGTTGAAGGGGGAAGGTCATGAGAACAGGTCCTGTGTGGAGTCTCTGTGGAAGTTCAGTCAGTTGTGACTGAAGCTCTAGTGAGCTGAAGGCAATATTGGTGGCAAAGATGACTCACTCCCATGACTCCACTGGAGCAC
>PVIR01040843.1:0-13089 GCA_004026965.1 Petromus typicus
TTATGTGGTTACCGGGGAATCGAACCCGGGTCCTTGTGCTTGCGAGACAGGCGCCGGAACCACTGAGCTAACTCCCTGGCCCCCGACCTTTAAACTTCTCTATTTTCCCCTCCCTCTGTGATACCTTGGGGTGAGGATCTTTGCATCTGAGACTCTGAATGTCTTCTCATCTCTGAGTTTATGTCGTTGCTGTTGTTTTTGGCTCTGTACTTGCCCTGTTGTCTGGTGATGTTTGCTCCAAGTCTCTTTCTTCCTAATATTTAAGACCCTCAAAATATCAGTGTTTCCTGGGTTGTTCTTTACAATCTGTATTGGGACCTAAAAAAACCCCTAGTTCTGGCACACCATATGGGGCACTCAAACAATACGGTCAGAACACCTTTTCCTGTCTGCTTACAGGCAGGAAGGCTCTGCCTCCTGCACTGCTGCAGTGGCACTGCCTAAGGTTCCAATAGGCCCTCCTACTCACCAACACTGAGTCCCTGGGCCTGCTTGTGCAGTGGGCCTGGAGGCCGGTAGGCTTCGGCCCCTGCGCAGCTGCAATGGCACTGGCTGACATTCCAACAGGCCCACCAACTCACCAATACAGAGTCCCTGGGTGTGCTTGTGCAGTTGATGTGGAGAAAGGCAGGCTCCAGCCCTAGCGCAGCTGCGATGGCGCTGGCTGTGACTTCCCCAGCTCTGCCCGCTGTTTTCTGTTTTCCAGTATTAGGCTGACATTTATGGGTCTATGTTTATTAAAGAGATTGGCCTGAAGCTCTTGTTTTTGGTTGAGTCCTCTTCTGGTTTTGCTCTTCTCTAGGACTGGCTTTGGGAGTACTGCTTCCCTTTCATATTTATTAAAGTGTTTGAGAAATATTGGCATTAGATCTTCCCTAATATTCTTGTAGAATTCAGCAATGAATTCAGTGGGTGCTGGTTTTTTTCTTAGTTGGTAGTTTTTTAAAAAATCATTTTTTAAATCATTTCTTGCTCTTAGGGTTATTCATGAGTTTTGTACACCCTTGGTTTAGTTTTGGTAATCCATATATATTTATGAATCTATCCATTTCTTCAGAATTATATTTACTGGAGAACAGGCTTCAAAATAGTTACTAATAAACTTCTGGATTTCAGCAGTGTCAAATATGATTTTGCTTTTTTAATTTATCATTGCATTGAACTGGATCCTTTCTTTCCTTTTCTTTTTCTTTTTTTTTTTGAGACAAGGTCTCTCTCTATAGTTCAGGCTGGCTCTGAGCTCAGCTATCTTTCCTTTTATTGGTAAGTTGGCCAAGGGTTTGTCTGCCTAGTTAATTCTTTAAATGAATCAGCTCCTCAATTAATTTTTCGTATTTGTTTTTTAGTCTCAGTTGCATTAATTTCTGCTCTAGCTTTGGGTTTGGATTGTTCTTACTCTGATAAGGCCTTTCAGTGTATCATTGGATTATTTATTTTGACCTTTTCTTTTTTTTCCTGAGTATAAATATTCAGTTATAAACTTCTCTGTGAGGATTGCTTTTATTTTTTCCCGTAGGTTTTGGTCTATCATATTGGTATTATCTTTTTATTCTAGGAACTGCCTAATTTCTTCTTTGATTTATTCTGCGACCCACTGATTATTTAAGAGGGTATTGTTTGATTTCCATATGTTTGTTTAATTTCTGTGTTTTCTTTTGCCACTGTCTTGTGGTCTTTTTGCACTTTGACCTGATAGTGTATGTGAGAGAATTATGATTCTTTTGCATTTACTTAAGCATGCTTTATGAACTAGCATGTGGTCTGTTTGGGAGAAAGTCCTATGTGCTGCTGAGAATATGTATCTTGTGTTTTTTTTTCTTTTGGGGGGGACACTCTGTAGATATCTACTAAGTTCACTAGTTTAAAGATTTGGTTCAACTCTCGTTTTCTTGATTTTTCACCCAGTTATCTATTTGTGACAGTGGGATATTGAAGACCTCCACTATTGTTTTGAATGGTACCTTCTTGAAAGGCTGCCTTGTGATTTTTCCTTCCCTCTACTTTCTTTTTGGAAGTGCTGCCCGTCTCTTCTACTCAAGTAAATAGACTTTATTTTTTGAGACAAGGTCTCCCTTTGTAGTTGAGGCTGGCCCCGAGCTCAGCCTCCAATTCACATCACAGCAATTCTCCTGCCTCTGCCTCCTGAGTGCTGGGATGACAGGCGTGAGCCATCACACCCGGCACTGTGGTATGTGGTACTGATTGCTGCTGGGGTGAATCTCCACGCCCAGTATGGTATGTGGTTACCGGGGATCAAACCTGGGTCCTTGCACTTGCGAGACAGGCGCCGGAACCACTGAGCTAACTCCCCGGCCCTCGACTTCATTTTTGCTTTAGCTCAACCTATACTAGGATTTTGGTTTTTCAAGGTTTTACAGTTTCTACTTTCGACAAAGATTTTACTCACCCCCTAAAATGGATAGCTACACACAATTCTCCATGGAGTTGACTTAATATTTTAATGTCAGAGAGTGAAGACGTGTGTATTTTGTGATGTGAAAATAGCCTCAGAGAAATATTTCTTCTTCTTTCATTGTAACATTCATAGTACCTTTAATGGAAAGCTATAGTACGACCCCTATGGACCTGTATGAAGAGCCACCCAAGGAGACCCTCCGAACTTATTTTCCTGAAACGTGGATCTGGAACTTGATAGTGGTGGAGTGAGTAACTCTCATTTGCTTGATCTTCTTTGGGTATGAGAACATTTCATTACTTCCAGCTATTTTGTAATTAATTTATCTCAGTGAAAAGAGAGAGGGTAATTTGCAAAAACCTTGGTCTAATTAAGTCAAACCACCAATTATAAATATTTGTATTCTTGCCCATCCAGAAAGTGAATGTGATAATTATGATATCAGTATAATTGGACAGTAAATTGGCGGCAATCCCACACAGAGTAATCCACTTGGATAATTATAATTGAAAGACTGTCAGATAGTATTTGAGAGAGTTCAGTGACAATTTCAAATCCATATTCAGATTCCTAATGGTGGCACAAAGTTTGAGGTGGTGAGAGAAGTATGACCATAGTTGGAAAAACAACTATTGAAAGGCTTTTATTTTTCTACCTTGACCTCCATGGTGTGTTTTTTGTAACTCTTTGGAGAGAACTCAGAAGGATAGCAATAGGGCATGCTTATTGGTTAACCCCCTTGGTAACCAGTGACAGTTGACCAGGTCACTTTCTGTCCCTCCTGCTGCCCCCCTCCCAGCTCATGTGGAGTGGCTGAAGTCGGAGTCACAGTCCCCAACACCATCACCGAGTGGAAGGCAGAGGCCCTCTGCCTGTCCAGGGACACGGGACTTGGTTTTTCCCCCACTGCCTCCTTCCGAGCCTTCCAGCCGTTATTTGTGGAGCTCTCTATGCCTTACTCCGTGGTCCGTGGGGAGGCCTTCACTCTCAAGGCTACTGTGCTGAACTACCTTCCCGACTGCATCCGGGTAAGAGGACCCTCTCCCACGAAGGGATGAAGGGCGATTATGATGAGTGAATCAAAGCAATTTAAGTTCTAAAAATGAAGGGGAAGTAAAAAGTTGCATTTAGCTCACTAACACCTCTTCCAGAACCCGGATTAATTCCTTCTGCAGCTATGCGTACACAGTAGTGTGCCGCTTTGTGAAGCAGGATGTTCTAAAAATACATCGTGAGGGGGTTTTGTCACCATGACAACACCACAGTGTACTTTAACATTGACTGATGCTGTCAGCACAAGATGTGCAAGGCGACTGCTGGAGAAGCATGGCAGTCAAGGAGTGTGGTTTAACTAAGGGTGAAAAGGTGGTACCATGAGCTCATAAACCGGTAATACTGTGTCGCTGTCTATTTTTCCTACCAAATATTGTGTTATTACACAACTGTGTTATACTACATCAGAACCTACTGTGCAGAAGGTTTATTTCCACTAGCATCAGCACAAACACATGTCTTCATATAGTTTTGTAGTGGCCTCAGTGTCATCAAGTGGTAAGAAACTCTCGGTTCCACCGGGTCTCCTGGAGCCATCGTTGGTTATTGGGTCTGTCTTTGACTACACACTGACAGAAGGCACACGTTTATCACTGAAGTCATAACCAAGTCCTAAGTGAGAAGGGACACAATGTACTTTTTCCTTTCTCCAAATCCATAAGACACTAGTTATGGAACCAGACTCCAAATCTCAACATTTTTAAAGTTTGTAAAAATACCGTATTATAAACTAGGCTATGTACCTAAAAATGATGTGGTCACTACCCTTCATTTCTACTGTTTGGATTTTCTCTTCAGTCGTTTACGTGCGTATACCATAATTCTCCTTTCTGGGCATCTTATGTGTCTAGCAATGAAATAACTCCTGGAGAACAGAAGCCACTCAGAGCCTAGGAGTGCCTTGTGCACATAAAGCTTGCAATGTGTTTTCAAACTAATGGATAGAGGAGAACATAGATTTAAAAAAAAGAAGAAAGTAAATAAACGAAACTCTAACCACACAAAAGTCTGGAATAATTCTCAAGAATCTAAACCCATGGGTAAATTTCCTGAGGACCATATGTTCTTGTTGCCTTTCCTTGTCTTCTATTACTGATCCCAAAATAAAATGAATAAACACAAACACACATATCTGTCTCTATGTAAGCTTGTGCATACATGTGTACATACAGAACAGGTCTTGTAGGAAGTTTGTACAGCTTGTTATGAAAACTCGGTCAGTATGTACCATTTCCAGCTCTGCTTTCCAAACGTGCTCCTCCTGGGCCATTTCTAGCGCTCGGGTTCGTGCCAGGCTCTCTCACCTGGCTCCGCCCGTGCCCACGGGAGCTGCCCTCCTCAAGTCCTGTCTTTCATATCTCTCTGCCCATGTGGGGTGACAGGTGCGTGTACAGCTGGAAGCCTCTCCTGACTTCACGGCTGTTCCAGCAGCTAAAGACCAAGACTCTTACTGCCTGTGTGCTGACGGGAAGCTAACTGTGTCCTGGCTGGTGACTCCCAGCTCGCTGGGTAAGTGAAAGTCCCTGAGGCAACTCTTCTTGGTCGCTTAGTTAGCTTCTTCACTTTGGGCCCCAAGACGCAAATGCCACGCTGCTTCTGACCCTACACTTGCCGGCTTCTTAAATAAGTCCTCTCATGGCTCGTGGAGCTCAGGATACTGTGGATCCCGGGGAGTTTGAGGGTATCTTTTCCCATGGGCTGCTTGTTTCAGGGAATGTGAATTTCTCGGTGAGTGCGGAAATACAAGAGTCCCCAGAGCTTTGCGGCAATGGCGTAGCCACAGTCCCTGAAGCTGGGAAGAAAAACACGGTGGTCAAAGCCCTGTTAGTCGAGGTGAGTGAGTCTGCTTTGTGATACTGAGTCCAGACTGTCTGTAATCTTCAGCTGAAAAAGAATATAAAGAGCAAAATAAAAGATAGATAATAAGAAACAGGGAGATAAGTCTTTTTCAGAGGGAAGGGGACCAAGAGAAGAAAGGAGGGTAGGAGAGGAGAAGAGGAAGTAAAAAGTATCATGATGTGTGATGTGTGTGTATCGATGCCCTGCAATGGATATAATTGTTGTGTACTTCAAGTCAGTACTAGTAAAAAAATAAAACAAAAATATACACCCCTGTCGCTGCCAATACAATATCTCAAATGGGCACCTCTTAAAAACTGTCCCTTGGGCCAGGGATTTAGCTCAGGGGTGTTGTGTCTGCTTCGGAAGTGCAAGGTCCTGAGTTTGATCCCTAATGCAAAAGCAAAACAAAACAAAGAGAAACACCAAGCCAAAACTCCCTGGAACTCAGATGATTGCCAGTTTTCTGTCCACCTGCTCAAAGGTGTCTCTCAGATATGTTATATACAACATGATCATAATAATGTCGTTTCATACAGCCTTAAAATAATTGTAAGCATAGCACAGAGATCATTGTATTTTGCAGCATATGAAGACTTAATGCCTCAGTATTTGTAGAGTGACTGTTTTGACTTTTTCCTATTTGCTTTTCATTTTCTTTCTTGTTATCTAATAGTTGGACTAGGTATATTCTATGATAATTCTTTTGGTATTGGTGACTGAACTCAGGGCCTTCCCACTGAGCTATATCTCAGCCCTCTTTGTATTTTTTATTTTTAGACAGGGTCTAACTAAATCATGAAATTGCCCTAGTGGAGTGGTACCTGTAATTCTCTTGCCTCAGCCTCCAAAATTGCTGAGATTACAGGCTGGTTTCACCTTGGCTGGTTTTGTACCGACATCTTTTCTTTGGAATGCGTCTTTCTCTGTTGCTATCACAATTTTCTACCTTTTCTCTTAATTATCCTCCTAATACCCTTCCTTTTTACCTGGAGTGCTCCAAAGTTCTCAAACTGTATGCCTATACTCAATGTAACAGAAGTTAGAAACGATCGAACTCAAGTTGAAAATAAAGGGGACACAGAGCACTCTCAAAAGTGTTCTGCCTGGATATTCACCATCTTCTCATCTCTGAATTTTCCTTTTTCCCATCCAAGCCTGAAGGAATCAAGAAAGAATACACCTTCAACTCATTTCTGTGCGCATCAGGTAAGAGTCATTCCACACAGCAACAGGATAACTGCATCTTAAATGACAATAAGCTTTCCCCACATAAATTGCATAGATGATATTTTGCAATATTCTAACCGGGAAATCCAGACACTATGTACCTTATGACCAAGAAACACAGAATCCGAGTCTTCAGAGCGTGCCGTGCTGTTGCAACTCTTAGTACTACAAGCACAAGTCCATAGAGGACTTCTTATCCTTTCACAAGAGCTGTTTTCTGTAGAAAAGAGGAACCTTTCCATGTAGCTCATATGAAACCTGAGAAAGAGAGTAGTTTAAGAGAGGCTAGAAAGAGGTTAGAATTGGGCCAGGGATTTAGCTCAGTGGTTCTGGTGCCTATCTTGCAAGTGCAAGGGCCTGAGTTTGATCCCCGGTAACCACATACAATACTGGGTGTGGACACTCACGCCCAGCAGCACTAAGTACTACATAGCACAGTGCCGGGTGTGGTGGCTCACGCCTGTAATTCCAGCACTTGGGAGGCAGAAGTAGCAGGATTGCTGTGATGTGAGTTTGAGGTTGAGCTTGGGCCAGCCTGTCTCAAAAAAAAAAAAAGTCAGAATCAAAATGTACCTACAATAATGGGAGCAACCTGTAGAATATTTGTTAAAGGAGTATATGCTTCTAGATTTGCAGATTATGTAAATATATTTTATGGACAGAAAATTTTCATATATATACTATAGCAAATCATGGAAATGGGTAATGTATTGTGGTATTTTCTCCCGTCCTTGTGATATGAATTGCTTTTACCCTATGTGCTTCTAAAATGACCCTCTGAGAAGAGGCAAAGGGCATTTATCATATGAGATAAATCTGGACATCTGTGAGATGCGAACTTAAGAAAAACACAAAGTCTGAGTGGTGGTTCAAACCTTCAGCACTCTGAAAAACCAAGGCAGGAAGATCAAAAGTCCAAGCCCAGCCTGGGCAATTTAGCAACTTAGCAAGAGAGAATCTCATTTAAAAAAAGGAGGCATGGGGCTCAGTGTGAAAGCCCTGGGTTCAATCAGTTCCCGGTACCGTTACCAAACAACACAATACGAAACACAACAGAAAATCTGGCACGGATCATGTCTGTTCTTGTTCGTAACATTCCCAGGACCTAGAATAGTGCCCGGTACAAGCTGACTTTTCAGTGTATAGTCGTTTGAAGAATTAATACTTTTAAGTTTTAGAAGTATACACTTGGTCCAAAATCCATGATTACAAGAAATTTGACAAAACTTAGATAAAGTAAATGATTTTTGCCAAAGTGCCAAAATCCTACTAATGTAGAGTACATTTGAAAAAAATATCTTATAGTTACTGAAAGTCTTAAATTACCTTACAGTTATTGAAAGGTAGCCAGTGTTAAGTGGGTCTCTAGAGAGCAACGAGATTTATTTTTGAAATATTTACAGGTATATCTGACCATTGGTCCATTCTGATTTTCCTGGTAACCCATCATTGTGATCTAATCTCTTGCCACCTCCCCTACACACCATAGTGAGGATCCCCAGGAAAGGAGTACCCTTGAGTACTCCTCAAGGTTTGAACCACCACTCCATGCCAGGGTCATGGCAAGAGAGAGGAGCGCCCCCGGAAGGCAAGCAGCTATGTTTGGTTTACTGTTTTATTCTTACCTGTTAAATGTATATTCATAAACCAGCTATTCCTTGAGATAAAAAGACCTTATTTTCCTATGTCTCTAAAGCATTTGAAGGAGGCCCTGGCAGAAGTAGGTAACTCAGAAACTCAATGCCTTCTTTGAACAGCCCCCAAGGTGTTCCATATAATGGATAATAAAAGAGGATGAGATATAGCCTGGACAGTCACCCAGTACCAGGAAATGTGAATTTGGAATATTAAAATCTAGGACATTTTCTAAGAAAGTAGCTAGTCAAGTTTGAGATGTAGGTATGTGACCACTAACCTTAGGATTAAAAAAATAGACGGGGGAAAAATGAGAATCAAGTAGTGTCATATTCTGGTATAAACTCTCAGTGTTGAATGGGATGAATATATGTATTTATAATGTATCAATAAAGATTGGAATTAAAAAAATAAATGTCTGTGTCTCTGGTTTATTTATCCAGGTGATGGGAAATCTGATAAGTTATCCCTGAAGCTCCCACCGAACTTGGTGAATGATTCGGCCAGAGCTTACTTCTCTGTGTTTGGTGAGTGATTCAGCCCTTGGAGGACTTGGGACAACAGCCAATATTCTACAAGAATTCCTCTACATCAGCTATAAATATCATAAATATAAGTATCATTGGTTCTTGATGACAGTGGTTGCTCTGACATCTCCCTTGCAGGTGACATATTAACAGCTTCCATAAAAAATACACAAAACCTCCTCCAGATGCCGTACGGCCATGGAGAACAGAACATGGTCCTGTTTGCTTCTAACATCTACATACTCAATTATCTGAGTGAGACTCATCAGCTGACCCAGGAGATCAAGTCCAGGGCTCTTGGTTATCTCAGTACTGGTGAGTAAGGACAGCACATCTCCTCGTTGTTATAAACTCGCTCTCCTTACACAGGCTGGACCTTCAGTGGGGAAGGAGAGTGGTCGTGTTGGAGGGTCTACATGCTGGAGGAGTCAGAGACACTGTAGGTCTCTCTGCCACAGTCCGTCCAGGGGGAGACCCTATCTGTCTCTGATTCCTCACGAACCGTCTGAAACCTTCCACTCCAGGTTACCAGACAGAGTTGAACTACAGACACCCAGATGGCTCCTACAGTGCCTTTGGGCATGAAAATGGCAAGAATCAAGGCAACACTTGGTAAGAAAAGGGCCGTGTACAAAGCCTGCACTTAGTGATAGCCCCGCCCCAGGGCCCTTGAGCCTCGTTTTATGATGTGGAAACTGTTATCCAATGTTGGTAAGTAAACATCTCTTGACTGCACAGATAGTAAGGACAGGACTGAGATTTCCTCAGTGCCTAACTTCTCTGACTCCTAAACACACTTTTGACTCCATACAGTCAGCCATGTTTCCTTATGTCTACCAAAGACCCATCACATAGAAAACTCCTGAGATTGTTTTCTAGCATCCAGAGGAGATGGATTTAGAGGCTGAAAAAGCTATGAGCATTCTGCTCACTGCCTTCCATGGAATGACACTAGTTGTCTAAGAAGAGTGCACAGCAGATAATAAAGGAGAAGGATAGTGATGAAAAGCAGGACAGATGCCAATGGAATGTGGAGAAATTTAATTTTGGAGACAGAAAACACTGACAAGGTGCATAGATTGGGAGGTTGGAGGGTTTCTCAAAAATATATTTTATAAAAGAAAGTCAGTGGAAGGGAAAAACCTGAGCAAGAGAGTGAAAATGTCCTAATGAACCACCTGAGGGAGCAGAGGTAGAGCCTGAACTTGTGAGGTAACAAGAAAGCCAACTGAGCAGGGGTTGTGAAGGCCCTTGGTAGCAGATTAATAGTAAGTAGAGCTCAAGGAAAGACAACAGGGTCCTAGAGACTCCCTGGCTATGAGCACGCAAAAGCCGCAAACTGGTAGGGGTGCCGAGGGGTCCTTGGGGCCTGTGTACAGGATGCTGCTGCCTGAGAACCAGTGTCACGCTCTGTTCTTCACATCAGGCTCACAGCCTTTGTGCTCAAGACCTTTTCCCAAGCTCAGGACTTCATCTACATCGATGAAAAGCACATCACCCGCGCCTTGGCCTGGCTGTTCAGTAAGCAGGAGAACAGTGGCTGTTTCAGGAGCTCTGGGACCCTGTTCCACAATGATTTGAAGGTGATCTCTGTTGTGAGCTGGGTAGGACCACAGAGCTTATGCAGTGATGACAATTTTTCTAAGGACAGGATACCTAAGAAGAAGGGACCAGAGAGCATGGGAGGGGGTCAGATGGGAGAGGAAGTTCACCTACCAGAGGGGATGAAGAAATGGAATCTAGGCGGGGCGTGGACTGGGTGGGGATGTGGATGAGGGAATTTCTAAGGAACCATAGAGAAGATTGGTGTGAGAGGAGGACACATCTTTCAAGGGCTTCCTGAAGTGGAATTAACCTCTTTTTCATCTGTATTCATAGGGTGGAGTAGACGACGAGGTGACCCTCTCTGCCTATATCACCATTGCCCTCCTGGAGACCTCAATTCCTGCTACAGTAGGTACCATGGTGACATGCCAGCTTGCCAGGCTGCTTTGAAGCCTGCTGACCTCTGGCTCGGCCACGCCTTGAAATGCCAAATGGCAGCTTTTATTTGGTACAGTTTTACACATGAGCTAATTTTGGACAAGAAGAATATACTCTCTGAACAGCCCTGCATTATATTCCAAAATTAATCTAAAACACAGAGTATCGAATCCACTCCATGTTAGTTTATATTGTATTAGAAAAGAATCTTTTTAAAAGGTATGTTTTAGAAAAAGATGGTGAGAGAATAGACAGGTGGATAGAAGGCAGATAGAGAGACAGATTGGAAAAGCACTGTGACATCTATCCTGTGGTCTCTGCAGTCATTTGAGGACCTTAGGAGCCCTTTGCCCAGAGCTCACAGTATCATTGTGCCCCTCACAGCACCCTGTCGTCAAGAAAGCACTGATCTGCCTGAATTCAGCCTGGGAAGCAACAAAAGAGGGCGCCAGTGGCAGCCATATCTACACCAAGGCGCTCTTGGCGTACACATTTGCCCTGGCAGAGAACCAGGACAAGAGGAGAGAGATACTGAAATCACTTGATGAGGAAGCTGTGAAAGAAGGTGATTTTTCTCTCCATTCAATTCCAACGTATTGCAAAAGGGAAGTGAGTTCCTGAGAGTAACTTTCCCTTTTGATGTGATCCACTATGAAATACTGACATTTCTAGGATGACTCATCGCATTTCAGAATGAGTCCTCCTTTTATATTCACACTTTCCCAGAAATATCATTATTTAGTTTACTAGCCTCCCTGTCACTGGTACAGTATATGTGGAACCTACATTGAAAAGGAGAAGAGATTAAGTGTGGCCTCTGTTTTGGGGTTCTCAGTGTGTGGTGGGCAGGCTGTCAGGCCGAACGAAGCATCATAGAAGAGCGTGATGGAGCAACGGGCCTCTGCTTTTGGCAGGTGTGGTAGCAGAGGAGGGGGCAGAGCAGCTGGAGTGGCAGGGCTCAGGGTTCAGCCAGTAACAAGTGTCACCTCCATGACCCGCCCAGATGCAGCCAGAGGAGCCTTTTTAATTCCTTAAATGGCTCCCAAGCCAATCAAATTAACAGTCGACCATAACGGTTACGCACAGAGAACAAATCCAACAAAAATAGCCTGACAGGAGTGTTCAGGTGTATCGACCTCTTTACAAAGACAAATAGTTGACGTACTTCCTTTTATGATACGTCTAATTGATATGATATCAGAGCTACTGTGGGAAGGGACCGTAGCTTCTGTATTTTACTGTTTTTATTATGACATTGAAAAACTGGTAAGTTTTAGCTTTCATTTGATCTAAACACAGAACAATAACTAGACTGGAAGAGAGGGGGGAGCCAGTGAGAAATCGTGCAGTATTCTCCTCACCATGCCAGCCCGACATTTGAGAATATAACTCAGTTGATACCTTTTCAAGTTCTGTCCTCAGCCACAGAAAAAAATAAGCTCAAGTTCTTTCCCTGTACTAATAAATTCAAAAGCTACTCCAACTTTTTTGATATATGTCTTCCTATATTCGATGATATTTTAAATCATAAGAGTTTTTATTACCCCTTTATGCTGATCCTGAAGACCACTCAGTTCACTGGGAGCGACCTCAGAGACCCAGGGAAGCGGAAGGACATTTGTACCGACTCCAGGCGCCCTCTGCTGAGGTCGAGATGACATCCTACGTGCTGCTGGCTTACCTGACAACCTGGCCAGCCCTGACCGCAGAGGACCTGTCTTCTGCAGCGCGCATTGTGACGTGGCTCACAAAGCAGCAGAATTCCAATGGTGGCTTCTCCTCCACGTGGGTGAGTCCCTTCACCCCTTAGAGTCAGGGTGGGTCACAGTCAGAGCTCCAGGTAAATGAGCAGTGACAAAGGAAAGGGCAAGAGAGAAAAGAGCAGAGAGTCAGGGAGAGGTCACCTAGGAGTATTTGGAGTCTGCAGGAAGTGAGAACATGAGCCAGAAACATTCCTTCCCCTGATTTCCCTCATGCCTGGGCTGGACTTCTAGAGTCTTTACACCTAATGACAAAAGCAGCGCTACACCGCTGAGGTCCTTCAGTCAGGAAGCAAGTCCTGGTTTATGAAAATGGCCAAATGTCTAGAAACTGGGAAATAATCTCTTACACTCTCTTACAGCTTAGTGGATTGTCCAAGATGCGACCTGCGAACCAAACTTGCATTTTTTTTTTTTTTAGACAAGATCTCACTTTGTAGTTTAGGCTGGCCCTGAGCTCACTATGCCACCCAGGCAATCCTGGAACTCAGCAATCCTCCTGCCTCTGCCTCCCAAGTGCCGGAATTACAGGCATGAACCACCACTCCCAGCACTGTGGTGTGCGTGGTGGGCGTGAGTCTCCATCCCAGCCTTGTTGTATCTGGTTACCGGAGATCGAATCTGGGCCCTTGCACTTGCAAGGCAG
>PVIR01040844.1:0-13105 GCA_004026965.1 Petromus typicus
CATAACAATACTGGGTGTGGAGACCCACACCCAGCAGCAACCAGTACCACATACCACAGTGCCGGGCGTGGTGGCTCACGCCTGTAATCCCAGCACTCGGGAGGCAGAGGCAGGAGGATTGTGATGTGAGTTTGAGGCTGAGCTCAGGGCCAGCCTGAACCACAAAGCGAGACCCTGTCTCCAAAAACCTAAAAAAATATATATATATATTTTACTAACAAATTATGAAAAGCCTAATAACGAGAAATTTTTGATAAATTTTTAGTCATTAGCACCTTAAACATAGATATTTTCATTTCAAAAAATAGCTAACATACTGAAAGGCACAAGTAAATAAAAACTGAAAAACAATCCCATTCACTTTCATATTAATTTCTGAGGAAGCTGTTAATCTTTCTATTGCCCACAAGTAGGAGTCAGAAAAAAATAAATAATTCAAGGCATCTAATGGCAAAGTCATTGAGTCAAAGATGAGTAGAGTTCCTAATGGTTTAGTGATTATAAAGTGCATCTTATTTTCTGAAAAGAGTTTTGTCAAACTATATATATATATATTTTTTTTTTTTTTTAGAATTTTTTGAGACAGGGTCTCGCTTTGTAGTTCAGGCTGGCCCTGAGCTCAGCCTCAAACTCACATCACAGCAATCCTCCTGCCTCTGCCTCCCGAGTGCTGGGATTACAGGAGTGAGCCCCCACGCCCAGCACTGTGGTATGTGGTACTGGTTGCTGCTGGGCGTGAGTCTCCACGCCCAGTTTTGTTATGTGGATACCGGGATCGAACCGGGTCCTTGCACTTACAAAACAGGCACCAGAACCATTGAGCTAAATCCCCGGCCACTTGTCAAACTATATTATAACAGCTTCAATTAAGGGCAAAAAAAAAAAAAAAAAAAAGCCCAGGAAAAAAGGACTCCCTCACTGTAGTGTTGCTCTCTGTGAATTGTTTTTAAGTAAATTATTATAATAATCTTTTTATATGTTAGTGACTTTTACATAGTTATGAAAATAAACTACCAGAATCTTAGAGGTATAGTTGATTCACAGTGTAAGAGTACCTTCAACCCAGAGATGTTGTGTCACAGAATTTTATCATCTTTATTTTTGTGTGTGAGTGTAGAACCAGGGATTGAACTCAGGACTCTGCACTTGCCAGGCAGGCAGGAGCACTACTGAGCTACACCCCCAGCTTTATCTTAATTTTAAATAAAAGAATAAAACAAAGTAGCCAAATATTTTTTAAAAAGAAAGAAAGAAAAAAGAATTTAAATTAGCCAATATAGAAATCAATAAAAATTTCAATAAATGCATACACCAATAGGAAGTTTTTACACATTTTCTTTCGGTAGCTTTTTCCTAATCTTTCGTATAGTCACAAATACAGTGTATCCTCAAGTTACAACCAGCTTCACATACAAACAACTTGAGTTACAACCAGAATTTAGTTTAACTTACAACCAAAGTCTTGTGTTTATGGTCCAAATGCTGGTATTTCTTGTGTAGGGTTAATTGAGAAATTCTGGGCCAATGTCTCTCTAAGGACACTGAGATCTACCTGGAAGAAAGTATGGCCTAAAATTCTTCCAGAGAGACTTTGAAGACTGTGTAGAGGAGCCTGAGCCTTCAACCGACTCTGTGGTTCATGACACTGTCACTATAGGAGTCCATGACAGCATATAGACAGTGGTGTCGTGAAGAACTGTCTACAGTGGAACTTCGGCAACATCTAGCTAAGCAACACAGAATGGCAGCTAAGGAGCTTTCTGAAAAAGAGAGGGAGTGTCAACAATCAGTGCAGCAAAGTTCTTCTCCTGAAATAAAGGGAATCCTGACAAAATGTATAGAGCTACAGACATTTGTGGAGAAGGCCCACTCAGAGACGGAGAAAAAGCCCATCGTTGCATTCACTCGCTTAATGACAATGTCATGTCTCACTACAGAACAGTATTAAAGAAAAGACAAAAACAGACTGTTGTCTAGTTTTTAGTTCTGTAGAGGTTGAGACCCAATAAGCCAGAAGTGGGCCATAGACTCTCCCAAGGAGAGAAAGGACCAGAGATTCTTGATGTTCTTAAAGAAGAGGACTTGTCTCCCAAACAATAACCACCCCCCTTTCATCCTCCTTTCCTGCAAGTGAAAGATGTCAATCTGAATGGTGAGTACAGTGAGAAATTGTTGTTTCTAGTAAATGATAACTTTTTGGTGAATGTACTAGGGAAATTATTGGTGTTTCTGATAACTTATGCACATTATACAACCCTCTTATTAGAAGAAAAGGTTAGTAAATGGGTACTTTGATATTTCCATTTCTTATGGAAAATATAATCTTGACTTAGAACCATCATGAATTACAACCAGCCCTTGCAAACCAATTGAGTTCATAAGTCAAGATTCCATTGTATATTTACTGGAGTAATTTACTATGTACTGGATTATTTAGTACTACATGAAAAGATTCACTTATCACACGTGTATTTTATTAACACATGGGCATCAGCAAAGTGCAGTGACACACTCAGAAGAGATGATCCTGCCCTCACTGGACACATGAGAGAAGATCAAACCAGGACCAGCTAAGTGAATGGCGAAAGCCTGGAGGCCAGCCCGCGAGTGCAGGGACCCACGGTCCACGGTATGTGCACTCACCACACACCCTCGAGGGCACCAATGCCCACCAGCAGCCACAAAATCATACAGCGTAGAGAATTCAAAGATTCCCTCCAGTTTTAGAGTCTCTTTCCATGTTTCAATGTCCACTACCTTTCAGCCAGAGTTGGTGCCTTGCACAGTAAGAGAAAAAGAGAGTATAAATTACAAGCTTTAAAATGTTTAACAGGACTCTGTAGCTGAAAATGGAGTTGTGGAATAATTGATACTTTTTTCTTATTTCTACTGCATTCATTTTTAACTGTAAGAGTGTGTGTGTGTATGTGTGTGTGTGTGTGTGTGTGTGTGTGTGTGTGTGTGTGTGTGTGTGTGTGTGTGTATGTTTTTTGGGTTTTTTTTTTTTTCTTTTTGGTTTTATTTTTTGAGACAGGGTCTCGCTTTGTAGTTCAGGCTGGCCCTGAGCTCAAACTCACATCACAGCAATCCTCCTGCCTCTGCCTCCCGAGTGCTGGGATGACAGGCATCAGCCACCACGCCCAGCACTGTGGTATGTGGTACTGACTGCTGCTAGCGTGAGTCTCCACACCCGGTATTTTATGTGGTTACAAGGGAATTGAACCCGGGCCCTTGCGCTTGCAAGACAGGTGCTGGAATCACTGAGTTAAATCCCCAGCCCAAGAGCATATTATTTTTATAAACAAGTAAAAGATGAAACTACGTCAATTTTTCAAATGTAAGTTTTTACAGTAGGAGATTTTATAATGTCCTGGCTCCCATGACTAGGTGGATAAAAAAGTGGAAAGAAAAAGAAGAGGGCCGGGGATTTAGCTCAATTGTCCTGGCACCTGTCTTGTGAGCACAAGGGCTCAGGTTCGATCCCAGTAACCACATACAACAATACCAGGCATGCTAGCTCATGCCTATAATTCCAGCACTTGGGAGGCAGAGGCAAGAGGACTGCCATGAGTTCAAGGCTGAGCTCAGAGCCAGCCTGAACTACAAAGAGAGACCCTGTCACCAAAAAAAAAAAAAAAAGAAAAAGAAGAAACTCAAAACAAAGACAAATGAGATTAGAAGGATTCAGAGAATACATATAATGAGTGGACAGATGTACAAATGTATTTTTTAAAGAATCTGTTCTTGATTTACAAAGGTGAAGTAGCAGAAACAGGTTTGCAATACTCTTCTTTGAAGAGGCTGGGCTCTGGCACATGATGTTAATTGAGTGTGAATATGTATCTGGGTGACCTGATAACCACAATGACTGAAATATTAGTGTTGGTCCCACAGTTCAGTGCCCAGAACAGTTTACAGAGCAAGTCTGTGCCTTCAGAAAGTAAATCACCACACCTACCAGTATTGCATCTTCAAGATCCAGCAGAACTAGCTCCATTTACTCTCTTAGAATTCACTGGTAGCAAGGAAGAGCAATTCTTCTAACAAGGAATCACTAAAGATACTGTTAAGACTTTCTTTGCTTATTAACAGTGTTTATCAACCTCTTTCCACCTTTGGTCTGCTAGAAAGAACCAGCCATCCTTCAAAGGGCTCTTGAAGCCATCTGCTCTCAAAATATTTCCATTGCTATATAGAAGCTTGCCATTAAAAATGATAAGATTGAGTCATTCATACTCAAATGAATGTACATTCAAGACATCCTCATAAGTGAAATAAATAGGTCACAGTCGTGTAAATATCGTAACTTTTCCCTACTATGGGAAAAGGAAGATATAAATGATTTCTAGTATATATAGCTAATATTATGAAATAGAAAATACTTAAAAGGAAAGAGGGTGTAGGGGTAAATAATGAGGGAAAAAAGAATGTGATAGTAATTTAAAAAAGGAAACAAAGCTTATGTATATAGGAGGTGGGTGGTTGCAGGGGGGAAGGAGACAAAATAAGAATCAAGTCATGTTGTATTCTGGTACAAACTCTCAATGTTGAACATGATGATGATTATGTATCCATAATGTATCAATAAAGATTTGAATTAAAAAATATATTTCCTAAAGTCCTATTTGATCCCTCTTCTCCTTTCTACTGCTTTTATTCCTGTATACCACTAATCATTGCATTGCACTGGCATTTATTTATACGCTGCTTCACTAAACTAAAAGATCTTCGATGTCAAAATCTTTTTTGTCACCATTGTTTCCTGTGATTGGCCCAGCATATGACAAAATAGATTCAAAGCTCCTTTTGTAAATTAAAGGAAACAAGATGTAACTTCTGGAATTTTTCACCTTTACTAAACAAAAACATGGATAACAAAACAAGAACAAAGTATACTCAGTTTAGCTCTTACTGTACTTCAAAGTAAAGCCTCACAAGTTGCAAATTTAGCTCAGTGGCATCTGCCTCGCAAATCCAAGGCCCCAGGTCTGATCCTTGGTTACCACATACAACAATGCCAGGCATGGTAGCTCACGCCTGTAACCCCAGCACTCAGGAGGCAGAGGCAGGAGGATTTCTGAGTTCAAGGAAAAGTTCAGGACCAGCCTGAACTACAAAGCAAGACACTGTCTTAAAAAGAAAAAAAATTTAAAAAGGTTAATAATATATCTTAATGATTAATCACAGATTATATAAAATAATATATAAACTTACTCGATGAAAGATGATAATTTTTTTTTTTTTTAAGGTTTTTTGAGACAGGGTTTCACTTTGTAGTCCTGGCTGGCCCTGAGCTCAGCCTCAAACTCACATCCAGCAATCCTCCTGCCCCTGCTTCCACAGTGCTGGGATTACAGACGTGAGCTACCACACCCGGCACTATGGTATGTGGTATGTGGTACTGATTGCTGCTGGGCCTAAGTCTCCACACCCAGCATTGTATGTGGTTACCAAGGATCAAACCCGGGTCCTTGTACTTGCAAGACAGACACCAGAACCACTGATCTAAATCCTCGGCCCGAAAGATGATAATCTTTATTCTCAGCATCAAACACAGGTCAGCATGATGGGTCAGGGTATGAGTCATAATGCCTGAGCTTGAATCTCTGTCCTCACACTTCTTAACTATTCTGGCAAATTTAACCTCTCACAGCTTTTTGATCAATTATATGGAGTTCTTGTAATGATTAAACAAGTAATACAATTAAAGCAATTAGGACAGTATTTGACACTGAATAAACTCTCAATAAACATTAGTTAACTCACGGCTGACTACAGACATCCAGAAAAGAGTTTCTTTCCATCAAATTACAAAATGTTAAGAGATGATAAAATCTATGAATGGGAAATTTATGCAAAAAATAATAAGATATAAATTGTTTAGTTTCACTTATTAAGAAAATACAAATTGGAAGCAATGATTTTTCACCTCAGATTTTGTAAAAATCAAAATAAAGGTAATATTAAATACTAGTAAAGTGGAAAAAACATGAGTAAAATATATAGTGGACAGAAATATAAATTGCCTTATTTTTTAAAAGGCATTTGTCATTATCTATAAAAAGTATTTTTAAATAATTTAAAATATTCTTTTGACTCAGCCATTCCACACCTAGAATTACTAATCAAAATAGACAAGTATATATGAAAGAAACCAGAAATACCTCATACACCCAACAAGAGGATACTGGCTCACATTTTCACCAACACAGTAAGAGAAAAATTGAATGCTGAAAATCTATGTTTGTATAAATTAAAACATAATCACTGCCTTGTTAAAAAATAAAGAAGCAGAACAATATTTATATGGTATTTTTTGTTTTTGTTTTTGTTTTTAGACAGGGTCTCACTTTGTAGTTCAGGCTGGCCCTGGCTCCACCTTGAACTCACAGCAATCCTTCTGCTTTGCCTCCTTATTGCTGGGATTACAAGCATGAGCCACCATGCCCAGCACTGTGATATGTAGTACTGATTGCTGGTGGGCAAGTCACCACACCCAGCATTGTGGTACATGGTTATTGGAGATCAAACTCGGAACCTTGCACTTGCTAGGCAGGTACTGGAACCCCTGACCTAAAGCCCCGACACGCTATTTTTATTTTTAATAAAAACTAAAATCATATACCTACTCATATGTCTATCTGTCCATACTTAGAAATATCTGAAAGATATTAGTGACTATATCTGACAACTAGGATGTACATATAGTACATAAATTTTTGGAATATATCTGTACTTTTCATATTTAACTTATTTTCAAAAAAGCGTAAGAATAAATAATGGTTAAAAGCACAGATTCTCAAGCACACAATCTTCATTTTTATGTCTACCATTTACCCACAATGGTACCTATCAACCTCAGCACCTGCATTTACAAAGGAAAGACCAACACAAATACCAATGATACCATATACAGAACAATTAGTTTATGTTATAAAGCTCTAAATGAGTTAAAAAATAGACAGCCCAGAGAAAGATGCATAGCACAAAGTACTACCCAAGACACATCTACTGTTACCATTCTTGGGTAACATTCTTAAAAGATATCACGTCAACCAAGCCATCTCCCAGAAGCCCATATGAATGTTAATGAATCCAACAAGTTATTAGTAGACAACTGCTATTGCTACAGTGGAGACATTGACTGAGAATCAATCAACAATATTTCAGTGTTACAACTGACTAGCAATCTAGAATACAGATTCTAGCTCAGCTCTCCTTTATCTCTGGTTAACTCATCTGTTCAAGGGAGGAAGCTAACTTACATAATTTGACAAATTCTAATATCCTAATAAAGTAACTTTATTTCTTAAAATTATAAATCTTTATAGTAGCCTCAGAAATATTTTATAAGTCAGCAGATTGGGCCTTCAGTAGTAGTCTCCTAACAGTAGAAAAAAAGGATGTCTTAGTTTACTTATCTAGTTGCTGAGACAAAATATCCAACACTCACAGTTAAGGGAGGAAAGGTTTACTCTGGCTCACAGTTTGAAGAGGTTTCAGTTCATAATTGGCTGGTTGAAGACAGGGTGGCATGGCAGAAGGGTACTGTAAGGAGAAAGCAGCACAGCAGGACAGTATCGAAGCAGCAAGTGAAGACAGAAGCAGGCACAGCAGCCACCCTCTGATTCCTTTACAGCCTTCCTATCCAGGCTACCCACCTTTAGCAGAGATAGCATCATGCCCAGGGTGACCCTTAATCCCAGCATCACATCCTTGATCCCAGCGTCACACACTCTAGATTCAGGTGCCTCCAAAAAGCCCCAGCAAGGGTCCCATGTGGCTTTGAGGGGACATCTCAATACAAGCCATAACTAAAGGGCTTTCTCCATTTGAACATAACCCAATTATATTTCCTTCCAACAACTCTGTAAGTCACTCATTCTGTTCATTTAGAATTAACTCTCACCTATCCCACTTATCCATGCCACAAAGCCAAATCAGTGGTATTTTATTCAAAGTACACCAAAACTCTACGGTTTCATAACTAGAAGACAAATAACTTTCTCCTACTTGCTAAAAATTTAAATACAGCTCACAGTAGAAAATCACACACACACACACACACACACACACACACACACTACCACCACCAATAACAACAGCACCAACAACAAAAAATATTGAGCACTTACACGGAATGCTGCAAGAATGATTCTTGTTACTTTCTCTTTGACAGATTCTTGAAGGATGTCAGACAGAACAGGAATGATATTGTAGCGCCGCAGGTGTTCACACATTTGCGGACTGAATGCCAGAAGCCATATTGAAAAAATCATTTGATATTGGAGTTGAAAGCCACATTTGTTACTCAAAACTCCCATTATGCTGAAAGAAACACACAATTAGAAAGCAGTTAGGATGATGGCAAAAAAAAAAAAATCATTCTCTTGGCATAATAATGCAACAAGTCCATTTGAATTAGATCATCTCTCTGTTTTTTCTCTACCAGCAATAACTCAGAGGGCCATTTCCAGCACAGGTCTCCTTACCTCTCCATCAATAGCACAGAACCTCAGGAAGCAGGAACAGGAAAGCAAGAAGGGAAACCAAGACTTGCAAGAACATAGGACATGAAAAGAAGAAAGTGACAGACAACAGAGAATAAAAAACAATGAAGTGGTGACCAAACAAATGTGCACCTTCAAGTCAAATTTCATATCCAGATTTTCAGTACAGGTAACCAAGAGGACAGCTTTCAAATACAAAGGGAAAGGGCTGGGGATGTAGCTCAAGTGGTACAAGCCTGCCCTGGAAGCACTAGGGCATGAGTTTGAGCCCCAGTACTGCAAATTAATTAATTAATTAATTAAATACAAAGGAAGTCCAGAGAAAGGAGGGCATGGCTTTAGAAACCTATGATGAACCCAAATCTGACACAACCAGTCGCAGAATCTGGAGTCAGAAAAAAGCCTCAGAAGCTTCCAGCTTTAGCTCTTTTTCATCAGTAAGGAAATGAAGATGTTTCATGGAAATGAAAGACGTACCCCAGGGAGATAAAATACATAACAGAAGACATCTGGAAATTTCCTGGGGGAATGCCTGCACTCAGACAATGGAAGTTAAGATATGGTCAAATAGACCATTTAAAGGGATAGTAAGGATACAGTGTTTAATTCAGTGGCCCCTAATATAAACTATAGCCTTGTTAATAATGATGTACCAATAGTGATTCTACTGGAATGAATATATACAAAGTGTTAACAACGAGGAAAGCTTGGAAAGGGAGGACAATGGGCACTCCCTATACTTTCAATTTTTCTGCTCTATTAAGAAAACCACTACTCTATTATTAAGAAGTAAAAGTTTTCTGAAGTGTAATTTTATAATATAAGCCTACTATTAATTTGGTAGAAGGCTTGTATCTGTGCCTGTTCTCCATTTTTTTTACTTATATAGAGTTCTAAATTTACTAAATTTGCCATAATTCTCTCATGCACTGTTTCTCCTTTCAGTATCCTCTAGACTGGATTATTACATAAAACATACTTTCTAAACTGCTGATAAAGTATCTGAAACACTACAAAATCATAGCATTTCATGCTCTCATCATTGCATTACCTGGTCTCTGTGCTCTGACTGTTGCAGTCACAACATTTCTCCCTCAGCATTGAAATGCTGTCACTGAGAGCCTGGGAGCCACGTCTCTGCTGTACCTGCTGCTGCTGTGAGGCTCAGTAAGGACAGGGAGCTTCACCTCCACAACACCTTGTAACCTGAGAGCATTCTCCTCCGTTAGTTCCTTCCACCGGAAGTAGCTGAATTCAACTTAATTTTCCAGTTCCAGCAGAACCAATGTCTTCCTGTGATTTCACATACCAGCTCTAGCCAAATGAGTCCCTCGTCAAAGGCCCAAGTCCTCGCACAAGGCTCTTCCCCGGAATTCAGACATCAACATCAGGAGCACAACTTCCTCTGCACAATGCTTACCGTCATATTCCCTCACTCCTGCTCCAAACTTACAAATGTCATTGATCCAAACCTCGGAGCTTTATGTGCAGTGCCTGCACTTGCTACCGCTTTGACATTTCCAGTATGTTTTTAGCATAAATTAGTTAGCAAATGTTAATATTCTTCACATCAAATTATTTGTTAAAATCTTTTTAGTTTTTAAATGATCATGAGGGTGAGGAGAGTTCAGAGAAAGTGTACCATTATGGAAGCCAATGTAGAATGGTTTCAAAGGACATAACTGCCAACAACAAACACTGCAGAGAAGTGTAAGGCACTTCAATGTTTATATTTAGATGTGATGTTATTGAAAAGAGGAGTCTTCTATATATAAATATCAACCATAAGAATTATCTTAACAGATCAGGAAAAGAGGGAAAAGGAAGGGAAAAGAAAAAGAATGATGATATGTTATATAAAAGTATCAACTTTCTATAATAAATGTGATCATCATTTATGCAAATATGTACTAATAAAATCAAATTTAGGGACCGAAGATTTAGCTCAGTGGTTCCAGCACTTAGCTGGCAGGCATAAGGTCCAGAGTTTGATCTCTGGTAACGACACACAACAATCCTGTGTGTGGTGACTCATGTCTACCAGTAATCAGTACCACACACCACAATGCCAGGTACGGTGCCTCACACCTGTAATCCCAGCACTTGGGAGGCAGAGGCAGGAAGATTGCTGTGAATTTGGGACTTGTCTGGGCTACATAATGAGCTCAGGGCCAGCCTTAACTATAAAAGTGAGAGTGTCTCCAAAAAAAATTCAATTTTTTTTTTAAATGATCCTAATGAATCAAAATAAAGCACCCTTTTACCAGCATAAGGGATTCACTTCAGGATGCGAACCCTGAATGCAGTGGAAAGGGAAGAAGTACACACTGTCAGGGCATCAAGGACATGAAGATCCAGGACACACCTAAATACAGTGACTTACAAGTACATGCTGAGGAGCTATGCGGAGGAGCTGCACAAGGCACAGGGGCTATGATGAGAAGCAAAAATGCTTTCACATGGCTTACAAGTTCAGGACGTCAGAAGACAGGCTTCCAGAGGAGCAGCCTGTGGGGTCAATGGCACTCACCACCTTTATAATCCCACTAGCCTGCTCATCACAAAGCAAGTTAGTAAAAGGGATATTATGGAGGATAGACCCTCAGCCAGGAGAATTTTCATTTTCCAATGAACTTTTCATATTTCCAATGAAAATATGTACTTCAGAATAGCAGCTGCCAGCTTTGGGGCTCAGTAGTTGTGTTGAGGGAAAACAGGAAGGAATCTTTGTGCTAAGTCAAATGGCATGACAAATGGCAAGACGTATGTATGCATGTCTGTAGAAGTGTAAATGGGTGAGTTTTATCCATAGTATGTGCCATGTTACAGTTTTTGTATATTTACAGTTTTTTTATTAAATGTTTTCTTTCGATTTTTCTTGTAGAATTAGCCTAATTTGGTACAATATCACATGAAAATCTGCTTTTACAACTTTGGGAGGAGGTTGAAAGTTCAGAGGAGGCTGGGTCATGTGAGCCAATAAATTAGCAAGATAAGACAGAGAAGGACAGTTAAGATCTTAATTCAGATGCTGAAGAAAATATAATGTAAATAAATATGACAGGAAACAACTGACAAAAGAACACAAGAGATGACAAGTACATGCTGTGACACAGGAAAGGAAGTTAAGCATAAGTGCCATGAGTACAAGTGAGACTTGCTTGGGGAATACGCAGTTGTCATGTATGAAAACTGCGATTGTCTCTGTGGTAGGCTTTCGTTTGTATTGTCATTATTGTTCACATCGGAATTATTTCCAATGTCCTTTTTAAAGTTTTGCAAACAAGTATCTTGCTGACACTGGGAAACGTTGATGTGAGCTGGGGATTTAGCTCAAATGGTACCACATCTACCTTGGGAGCACTAGGGCCCAAACGAAAAAAAAAAAAGAAAAGAAAATGTTGATGTGTATTCTAAACGCTCATTGCATATGCCGGGCATGGTGGCTCCCGCCTATAATCCCAGCACTCAGGAAGCAAAGGCAGAAGGATTGCCATATAGTTAATAGCATGACATTATGCAGAATGTTTAGTAAATAAAAATAAATACCATGTTCAATATTAAAAAGAAATACAAAATCACTATTGGTATTCTACCTTATTTTTTAATTACACTTTTTGTTTTGTTTGGTTTTAATGAAATCAATACAGAGAGCAGGGAGAGAATAGTTGATTGACTGTCTAACAGACATTGTTAAGAGCTGCTGCCCCGCATAGCATGAGCACCTCAGCCCTCCTCATGTAGTATCACCCAGTAAGGTATAGTTTCAACTGTTTGTTACAAATTTCACTTTGGGGCCAGGGATTTAGCTCAATGGTTCCGGCACCGGCCTTGTAAGTGCAAGGGCCCGGGTTCAATCCCCAGTAACCACATACAACAATGCTGAGTGTAGAGACTCACACCCACCAGCAATCAGTACCACATACCCCGTGCCAGGTGTGGTGGCTCAAACCTATAATTTCAGCACTCAGGAGGCAGAGGCAGGAGGATTGCTGAGTTTGAGGCTGAGTTCGGGACCAACCTGAACTACAAAGTGAGATCCTGCTTCAATGCCTGATGAGATGATACTCTTTCTAGAGGATCCTAAAAACTCAACCAAGAGACTGCTAGACCTAATTGCCAGTTTAGTAGTGTAGCTGGATACAAGGTTAATGCTCAAAAATCATTAGCCTTCATATACACAAACAACAGATTCACTGAGCAAGAAATTGGGGAATCAATCCCCTTCACAGTAGCAGTCAAAACAATGAAATATCTAGGAATTAATCTAACAAAGGAAGTGAAAGATCTCTACTCTGAAATTTACAGCACTCTGAAAAAGGAGACAGAAGAAGATATCAGAAAATGGAAAGACATCCTTTGTTCCTGGATTGGAAGAATCAATATTTTCAAAATAGCTATATTCCCACAGTTATTATACAGATTCAATGCAATCCCAATTGAACTCCCAATGGCATATTTCACAGATCTAGAGAAAATAATTCAGAAATTCATCTGGAATCACAAAAGACCTAGAATAGCAAAAGCAATTCTAAGCAATAAGGACATGATGGGGAGGTATTATAATCCTCAACTGGAAACGGTACTACAAAGCC
>PVIR01040845.1:0-13073 GCA_004026965.1 Petromus typicus
ATATATATGGGGGGGTGGTAGGGTGGGTGGGGCTATGGGAAAAAATGAGAATTAAGTTGTGTCTTATACTGGTACAAATCCCCATTATGGAGTGCAATCATGATGTGTATATTTAATGTACCAATAAAGTAAATTAAAAAAAAATCCCTTGTCAGATTTATGTGATTTCAGGTCTGTCTGGAATGAGAAAGATCATGTGCTTATCAGTCCTCAGCAAGAAGGGGATACTCCCAATTATAAAATGCTTCCACTCGAGATGAGGAAACTGAAGTTATTATCTTAAGAGAGGTTACATAATTTGCACAAGGTACCAAGTGAATCAGTAGAAACTCCATTACAAGATCCTAAGTTTCTTAATATTCTTAACACCATTAGTACAGCACGTTTTGTGAAACCCTGTTGTCTCCAATGGCAATGATTCAGTTAGTTTAATAGACAGTTGGATACGTGATGTAGGTGGCCCATGATTAACAGCCTAGCAGTCTGTGAAAATCTGACCCATCCACTTAGTTCAAAGATATAATCTCACTTGTCAAGACAACTACCAAGAATGTTTCTAAGTGATCATCTTGATGAGGAAAATTCCCAAACCACAAATGAACCCAAAGATTTCTACATACTGTGGTTTCCTAAATTGCAATACATGGAATGAGAAAAAGAAAAGGTATCACACCATACCTATTTATATAAAAATATTAAGCCATAGACTTGCTATGAATTTATGACCAACCAAGCTTTCTCATATTTTCAAAAAACGATAAAATGTACACATATAACCCAAGGAGAAGACAAAAACATACCTATGCTTATACTTTTAGTCTAAACTTATCAATAAAAAGATGTGGTTTAAAGTAATTGAACTTTTACTCCTGTGCCTATCCCATGGTATTTTGGGTTTGAAACAGCAACTTCATATTCTGCAGTAGATATGATTTATTTAGAGCTTTTGTTATACTTGGCCATTTGGAATGTAAGGAACACGGCTGTCATATTCAAGTGGGCACCTAGCAGTTGAGGATGTCAAGTTGGCATTTAACTACCTAATTTATTCTTCATTGTGATAAGACACCAGGATTTATCTGCTACAGTAAGTCTAACAGACTCATCAGAAGTATACTTTGGCCAGTGTAGAATTAATTGTAACCTAATATAATTGTGAATTAGCCATTTTTCTTCTTTTTTCAGTAGTACAGACAAAAATTTTTGCACTCTCTTTCCTTCCATTTCCATAGAGTCCCCATGTCATTCACACTTTAGTAATGCAATCTGCCAGAGTTTTAAAGTTTAATACTTATTCTTGTTAGCTCGGACTGGAGGTTGATCAGTTCTTAGTACCTCTGCTTATTTAATAATGTGTTCCAGTGCATTCTAGCGATTGATCTCAAACACGCTGGTCTATCGTTCCCCGAAGTGACAATTTCCCACCTTTTAGAAAATAGGCAAGTTGCCTCCAAATTTGATCCTTCACTCTGCCAACACCATCTGTTATGGACTGGTAGCTCTTCAGGCATAGATCTGTGATTTTTACTGTGCTAGGCTACTTCCTTTAATTGTAGGAATGGGGATGGCACATTGCAAAGGCCTAAGTAGTGTCATTGGGACTTTAAACTATGCTACGCAGGCTAACTGACCAACCACTTATTTTATGGGGATCAAAAACATTTCTAGTAGTTTTAGGTCGTTGGATTAAAAAGCAGAATAACACCACAAGGTGTGTGAAAACTGCATGTAATTCATATTTCCATGTCCATAAATCAAATTCCACTGGAACAAAACCATACTCTCATCCATAAATTGTGCATGTCAACATTTATGTTACAAGGTAAAGTTGAGTAGTTGCAGAAGAACTAGACATATAGACACAAAAACAAAAATATTTACAATATGGGTTTCCACATAAAGATTTTTCCTGACTTTATTAATGCTGTAGGTGTGGCTGTCATTCTCCCCATAATGATTTTTCCTAGACACCTCCAGACTGGAGATCTGGAAAGTGAGGACTGCATGGTTGTGCCATCATTTAACTAGATTTCATGCCCTAAGCTACCAAGCCTCCTGTTTGCAGTTTATCTCTTATCTGACATAGTACCATAAAGCAATTTTCCTTTCTATAATATTTCCACAAACTTTTATGCACTATGATCTCTAGTCTTCTTAAAAATATTCCTATATGTCTGTGACTTTTCTTCTTTTGCATTTGACCTTCTCTATGGTCTACTTTCCTCTGGTGTTATTAGCAAATATATCACCAATCTACCTTCCCAGACATATTGCCTTTACAGATAAGTCCTTTCACGTATTACTAGATGATCAGTATATTAAGCATAAATAACTGATCGCCTTTTAGTGCTAGTATGTTTTACAGTCTTTCAGGAGATCTTACTATTTCTACTTTTTAGAAATGATTTTATAAAGGAAGATGTAGAGATATGTCTTAGCTTGTGCCTTGTCATAGAAACCCAATACCCAATAGCTACAACTCCAAGGGGAGATTTACCATTTTGAAAATGCTTCAGTCCATAGAGAGATGGCTTCAAGGCACGGTGGGATAGCCAACAGATGTGGCCAAGGAGAAACAGTCCATGACATGGCAGAGAGGAAGCAGAGAGAAAGACAGACCCTTACAAGCCCCACCTCCAGTGGCCCACCTACTCCAAGGAGGCTTCACTTCCCAAACCACATCTAGCTACAAACTCATCCAGGGATTAACACAATGATGAGTATCAAGCTTCATGATCTACTCACCTTCCCAGAGCCCCATTCAGGGGCACCTGAGGCTTTAGCGGTACATCAAATATAAACCAGAAGACAGAATCTGTGTGAACTCTTGGCACAAAGCTGACATTGCTCTCCTCTAAGTACTACTCACCCAGCCTCTAGCTCACGCATTCTCCTTGACTGCTGCTTCCACTGGGCAAGAGCCCCGTGTAAGCCTGAGAGTATTCATAGTGCCTCTCAGTCCTTGAAGCAGAAATCTCTCTTTCAAAGGTAGAATCTATTTTCTACTGGGGGAGGAATCAATATTTCTTATTAAAAATTGAAAGCTTTCTGAATTATTAGTCCATTTTATTAAAGTTCTCTATGGTGTAATGATGAAAATACAGGGAAATTATCTGCTTGTAATTAATCAACAATGAGACTTCTATTTCACAGTATAAGAACACGAGAAAGTGGACTTCAGTATGAGACTTCAGGGTTGGGTGTATTTTTTTTTTCTGGTGAAGAAGAAGGAAGACATGTAAGGAAAGTGAATGCGGGTTCCCAGGTCATCCCTGAAAAGAACTGTCATCTAAGAGGTCACCAGAGAGCACATCCTCTGTCTCCTGCAATATGCCAGAAAGAAAGAATGGTAATGCACTTTGCTTTCTCTCTTAAATGCATCTACCCTAAGCATACATATAATGCATTCACTAAAAAGCTTACAAAGGAAACAAATCCTTTTTTTTATTATTTGCACATACAAAACATTTGATGCTGAGCAATATTTAACTACCATGAACTCTAATTTCACCTGTGCCAGCTTAACGTTTTGAAATGATCCAAATTTAAAGTATAATCAAACTTAAAATCCTTATCAGCCGGCTGAAATTGAGAATTACACACTAATTGGGAAAGAGTTCCTAGTTTAATTGAGACTTTGCATAAAAGAAAATAATTAAAATCCAAATATATAAGTATATCTAAGTAATATCTAGACATAGCCATCTATAGGCCTTGGAATATAGACAAAGAAAAAGAGGTATCTTTCGAGAGTATTTAGAATAGTGAACAGGAGTAGCAGACATGGGAAACAGCAGGCATTTCTGAGAAAGGACTCAGCAGGCCGGTACAATGTGTATGTGGCACAGGATGTTTGTGGACAGTGTGGGGTTTGAAAATCCACAAATCAGACTGGAATGAAATGAGACAAGCCAGGGGGGTTCGCCTAAGGCCATCAAGGCTGTGAGACCCCAGGAAGCTTTATGCAACACAGGACTAAGGCCCTGTTTCATTTTGCCTTTAGAAGCAAGTGAATGGTACATTTGACTTCATACAATGGTAACTTGGTTAGAAAAAGGAAAATTGAATTGATAAATCTGTGCAGAATGGGTAGAAGCAGGAAACCAATTATTCCATCTAATGGGTAAAATACTCCCCAGATATATTCTCTTCCTTGTACACCAGCAGAAAATTGAGAACCACTAGAACTTGGGAAGAATTTTAATTTTCCTGAAATGTGTGTGCATGTGTGTGTGTGTGTGTGTGTGTGTTTTTCTATCGATAATTAGAATATTGAATGATTGATCATACTTATAAATTATTTTTTGCTTGTGCAGTTATCAGAGACATGGCTGCAGCATATTGCCATTTTGAGGCTCATCACAAATTACTAATGTATTATCACCAGGCTGTGGTAGTTGCCTCCTCCCTAAGCTCCAATAAAACTCATGTAAGCAACATGTGCTTATTCTCCCATTGATGCCTGGAGACCAATAGCAAAGAAGAAAAACAACATGAAAATGTAAAACAATCCAGTGAATAAGTTCAAAATAATTCAATTAACATTTACCATTTGCCTTCTGGGCCTGGATTGCTTTGTTCATGTGAAACGTTATACAAACAAGTAACAAAAATATAAAATATGACTGAGAAAAAGAAGCCCCCATCCAGACAGAGGACAAGGAATTCTATCTCAGGGGCCAGATTCTGGGCGATCATAGTCGGAGGTGTGATAACACAGTGCCCGCTATCGAAGGCATACAGTCTTCAATTATCTGCTCTAGTGGAAAGGATAATCACCTTTCGTGTTATATCGTAATTTATATCTGTACACATCATTCTCACTTGTGGGCAGCTCAGACTAAGGGAAGATAATTATCACAAAGTTAAGAGTACAGATTTTACAGACAACATTTAAATCTTCCTTTGCCACTCTAAAGGGCATGCTCAGATCCTGCCAAGCCTCCTCACCTTTCTTCTGGCTCTAGCACCTCAATTTTATGTCATTACAATTTCTCCTCCTCTTTCTACCCCTAAAAATGGCTCAGATTCACTCTTCTCATACCCTGCCCAACCCTAGTTCTGGCCGTGGTAACACAGCTCAGCTGCAGCCATTGTTCCAGTTACCACGTCTACAAAACACACACCCTAAGGCACAGTGTCTTAAAACAAAAAAAGCAGCCTGTTTACCCAAAAATAAGCAACTAGGCTGATCTCAGTGAGAATAATTCATCTCCCTTTCCCTCCACACGAGCTGGGGCAGCTCCCAGATGGTTGGAAATCAGCTTAGGTCTCACTCACAGGTCTGGTTGTTGACCTTTGCTGGGAGCTAAGACTTTAGCTAAGTTTGCTGCCAGAACAGAGAGAAGAAGGCTATGACTTGAGCTTCTCCCAAACATAATGGGGCTGCAAAGGTGTGTGATTTAAGAGACAGACTCGGGGGAGAGCAGACTGGTCCTTTATAATCCATTCTTGAAACTCAGGAAGCATCACTTCCACAGAACTTTATTGAAACAATCACAAAAATTAACCCACCTGGGGGCCAGGGAGTTGGCTCAGTGGTTCCAGCGCCTGTCTTGCAAGCACAAGGACCCGAGTTCAATCCCCCAGTAACCACATACTATACTGAGCGTGGAGACTCACACCCAGCAGCAACGAGTACCACATACCACAGTGCCAGGTGTGGTGGCTCACGCCTGTAATCCCAGCACTCAGGAGGCAGAGGCAGGAGGATTGCTGTGATGTGAGTTTGAGGCTGAGCTCAGGGCCAGCCTGAACCACAAAGTGAGACCCTGTCTCAAAAAAAAGCCAAAAAAAAAAAAAAAAAAATTAACCCACCTGATCTTAAGTAAGGAGAAGCACATAGCCTCTCGATGTCAGTCGGGAGTGACAAAGCTCCAAAAGAACATGTCAGGCTTGGTTGTTCTTGTGACACTTTTTGGAAAATCTGGTCTACAACATCTGCATATTGCAACTGTTTACAACCTCACTGCTTTCAAAACTGCAGTTCAACTCCCATGAAAGTAAATCCTAAGACTTCTCAGGAAACTGTTCTAAAATAAATGTACTCTTTTTACTTTTCTGGATAAGCAGGAGACTGGGAAGACTATTGAGGCTTTGATGAAATGTGATCACTGAATCAAGCTAATTCAGAAAAACTGAGAAACACAAAAAGATAGATCTAATAACATGCTATGGGTCTAATCCAAAGACATCCAGTTTCACAAGTCAGTGGATTCCTTCTATTTTCTCCATCCATCTTGGGCTTTTGGTTCTACTCTTGCCTCTTCTAATTAAAGAATCTTGATTAATAAAACCGTTTGTCAGGTGACTAATTTAAAATATTTAACCTGAATTTGTACTACTTATCTGAAATGAAATGTATAAATCCTTAACACACAGAATTATTTCAAGATATGACGGAGAAATGTATAGCGTCCATAACAATGTGTTTCCCCGCAAGTGCATCCACAAAAACCACCTCATCTGAAATACATAGTATCTCCAAAGCTACTGAGGTTAAGATGGGAGCTCTTCTACCCATAGCCAAAACTCCAACTAGTCCACATGACAACTGCATCAGGCTGTAAGATACACTGTGAGTGAAAAACTAGATATGCTTCCTCCATCTGTTACACAATGTCCTTGCTGCATGGGCATTCACATCACCTTGTCCTTGTCATGCTTGTATCTCCTTCACTTGCCACAGTGTTCATAGCTGTACTGGTTCTGACACAGAATAAGCCACTGATGGGATGAGTCCTCAGTTAGCTCATTAAAAACCCCATTTTGGAAGAAAGTGATTACTAGCTAGAATATTAAACTAAAGTTGGTGATTGTCTGAGTTACTTTTCTAGCTGCTGAGACAAAAGAACTGATACTCATACGTTAAAGGAGGAAAGGTATATTTCCACTTACAGTTCATAGAAGTTTCAGTATATAGGCAGCTGGACCAAGGTGGGGTCCAGCCTGGCAGAGGGGAATGGCAGAGAAGAAACAGTTCATGGCATGATGGGCAGAAGACAGCAAGCAGCAAGCAAGCCTCTCTTTCCCTTTTATTCTATGTAGGATACAAGTCTTGTAGATGGTGCTACCCACATTCAGGGTGGGTCTTCCCATCATCCATACCCACCATTATGCTAAAGCAATCAACAGGCTAATCCAGCAACACACCCTTATTCCCAGTATCAAACACTTTGAATTCAGCCAGGTCTGAAGAGTCCTACTTATGAGTACATGAGACTGAGGTACAGGTCAAAACAGAAATTTACTTGAAATAAACCTGTCAAAGGAGCTTCAGAATTCTGTATGTTTTTGTTTGTGTCTCACCTTATGTACCTGCCCCCTGGTCAATAAAGATTCCTATCATAGATTCATTTATTGAAATAATTCTGACTATGAATCTGTCACAAGCCAGACTCAAAAAGGGCTCTGCAATGTACTCTTAAGAAGTTTGGCTTAATATTTACAGATTATGAAATCAGTTGCAACCCTGACTACCTGTTCTGGATCTTAGAACAAGAAATATTAGTATGCTAGAGATTCCAAATGGTCCAGCGGGCCATTTCCATCCTGGAGATGGATTGCTTTGACTTACACTGTCAGTTAATAGGCAATTCTACTCTAAATACATTTTATAAGTAAGTAACCACAAGTATTAAGAACTCCACATGAAAATCCAGATTCTCAGTTTCTTCTGAAATATGAAAAGATAGTAGAACATCTTTCCAACTTTCCAAGAAATAATACTCAGCTGGATCACCGGTGTTTTCCTCTATTCAGGTATTTGACATCAGCAGCAGTTTGCTCTCTTCCTTCAACTTAGCTTCGCACCACTCGTGGATATTTCAGTTCACAACTTCTACCCCTGTATGGGGGACAGAAGAGGCAGCAGTCGAGGTCGTGGTCTCTGGGTTCCTGGAGACCTAAATGTGCCTCTCACCTCTGCACTATGGATTGTTTCACCTCTCTGAAGCCTCAGCTAACCTGTCCGTAAAGTAGACACAACAACAGAACTTTCCTCAGGAATGCTGTGTGGATTCAGTGGGCTGACACCTAGAATTTGATTAAGCATAGTAAGCTTTGCTACTAAGCATTATTTTTCTTTAAATCCTTCTTGAGTTTTGCATTAGTCAACTGGAACTGCCAGACAAAATAACACAGATGGGTAACAGAAACCACAGGAGTACATTCCTGACAGTCCTGGAAACAGAAAGTCCGAGATCAGTGTGCCAGCGGGCCTGGTTTCCGGTGAGGCATCTCTCCTTGGCTTGTGCAAGTTTCCTTGCTGTGTCGTCCTGTGGTCTTTTCTCTGTTCAAACACACGTAGGCCCTGTGCCTCTTCAAGAAGGACACCCACAAATCTTATTGGATTTGTGCTCACTCTCTGCTTAAGACTTGATTGAAATTTAGTTATCTCCTGCAAGGATCCACCATCAAACACAGTCACAGCAGAGTGTGGAATTCTAAACTTCTGAGTTTAGGAGGGCATAATTTGGTTCATAACAGGCAAGTTATAGATATCAGTTTAAAAACAAAGAAAAGTTGATACTCATTTTCCAGGAAAGGAAGCAGACGCAAGAGTAACATTGTCTGCTCAACATCATAAAGAGAACAAAGAGTAGGAACAGAGTTAAAAGTAGGTCAGATAAGTTCAGAATGCTGTTGTCCTTTCTCTCTGTGAGCCTGCGCAACCCACTCTTTTCTCTTCTTGCTGCTTTCATCATCTCCATTTTCTCTTTTTATATTAGCAGGAATCTTCCTCAACTTCTCTGCAAGACCTATTTGGAAAACAGTTTCTTATAAATCTCTTTCCAAGGAAAAACAGATGAGGAAGAATTAAGCACTCCAGAGAGATCCTGGTACCACGTATCTGAAGCATCATTGATTTAAATATGTAAATGACCAATAACTTATGATTGGAACCTTCTATTGGAATGACACAAGGAAAATGCTATAATGACCAGGTGGCCGGAAGTGGGAGTAGAGCCTCACCTTGCACACTGGAATAATATGGCCTTGTGCACACACCCTCAGGATGCCCCAGATCAGTTCTGCGCTGCAGCAGTAGCAGATCACCAGGAGCATCATAGTTTAAAGCAGCACATGTTCATCAGCCTGTGTGGGCTCAACTAGTTCTTAGGGTGACACATCAGCCTGCCTGAGATCTTCTCGAAGGTGTCCAAAGGGAAGCTCCTTGTTGGATTCATTCCAACTGCAGACAAAAGTCAGCCCCATGTGTGTGGGTCTGAGGTCGCTGTCTTCCTGCAGGCTATGACCAGAAATGACTCCATTCTGAGAGCCGCCTTCCATCTTCAAAACTAGTCACAATTCTCTTCCCACTATCTCACTTGTAGTCTCTCTGGCTCCTGGTTTGAGGATGCAGAAAGCTCTTTGTTGAGGGTTTATGTGATTTGCATTAGGCTCCTCCTGATAATCCATGATAACCTCCCTACTTTAAAGTTGACTGATTATCATCAGCCTTCATTGTATTTACAAGTGCAAGCTCTCTCCTACCAGATCACTTCACATACAGGTACGAAAACATAGGGCTGTATGTCAAGAGGCTAACTTCTGTCAGTCGTGTCTACTCCACACATAAAGATAGGAGTACACGTTGTCATCATTAGTCATACAAATTTTCAACTGATGAGCTGATTAAAAACTTTGAAATGAGTGTCAAACAGCACTTCTAGAATTACTGTTTAATGTATACTGAATCTTACTACTCATATGAAAAGAAATACAGAAGGAATAGGGTAGAGTTGGGGAGGCTGAAGGGACAGGTGTCCAATCCAAGAGGGAGCTTGTGGCTTAGTAGAGCTTGATGTAATCCACTTAAATCACAGGGAAGAGGCAGCTAACAGATAAGTAAGGTAAAGAGTTTTTCTAAAATTCCTTTTAATAACTGAATGGCAGTTTTAAAGGAAACAAAAGTAAGACATATCTCTCTGTTGCTGTTGTTGTTCTGACTTTCTAGACTGACTTCTTAAAAACATAAGAAAAAGAATATTGAAAAAGACTTCACTCCTACCCGGCATCTCCAAGAACTCTGACCTAGGTTGTCAGTGATCCTAATAAAAGGTAGCATTTGTTGTGCATCCTTTATGTGGGAGAACCGTCTTAGTCAGTCTGTACGTCTTACTGCAGTAATGTGTGGGATCATCATCATCATCATCATCACGTTAAAAAAAAATAAAATGAAGTGCAGGTCCAGCTCTAAGACACTGGTCCAAGCTGACATGGCCAGGTCAGCACGAAATGTAGAGGAAAGCCCTGTCCGTGTGATTCTGGTGCTCATGCTTTTAAGAATCTGACTTCTTTTCAGGAAAACATTCTCAAGATTCAGCATGGGGCCAGCTGGAGATATAAACAATGAAGTAACAAGATGCTACAGAAATAATGAGGTCAACTAGAGCCTCTTGAGCCAGATAGAGCTGAGAAATAGCAGCAAAGAATTTGAAAAAGACAACAGATTTACTTACGTGTTTTCAAGCATAAGGGGAAAAACAATAATACTAGTACTTGTGGTCAAGACTGCATCTGTAGAAACCAAATGCTTCCGGTGCTTCAGGCATTTGTATTTAATGTCTGCATAAAGTGTCTCTGCTTCTTACTTAACTCTATTTTGATTGGGGTTTGTGTTTGGATGGTTGGTTTGGTTCGGTCTTCAGTTTGGTTTGGTTTTTTATTTTGATTATTTTTGCTCCCAGGATTAGAGATTGAACCCAGGGTCTTCACACCCAGCCCTTTTAAATTTTATTTTGAAGCATGGTTTCACCATGTTGTTAAATTCCCCAGCCTGGACTCCAAGTTTTGACCTGCCTGTGTTCGCAGCGCAGGGTGCTGGTATTTCAGTGTGTGCCACCAAACTCATTTTGAGTCAGCTTTTTAAAGATCAGTTTAGGTGAAAGGCTTTGAAACTCCACGTGAGATACTTGTGCATGAGTGATGCTGAACCTCTCAGAGCTCTCAGTGATGCCAGCAGCCCTCTGTGGCACACATGCCGCAGGTTCACCATGACTGTTATAGATTATGCAATACAGAAAAATAAATCCAATGACTAGGATTTATTCTTAGTTTGAGAGTAATCCTGTATAGTTCTGGAAACTTCTGGACCAAATCTATGGACCAAATATCTGCCTGGAGATCCCCAGAGCAGAGCTGGTGCTCCTCTTTAACACTGTTTGCCACAGCCAAGCAGTTAGACCTGAAGATGTGCTCCCTGAGATAAACTACATTCCAACCCTCAGAGTGTGTACATATGCAACTCAGCGCAGGAGAAAGGACTTTGCAGGTGAGATCAAGCTAATGATCTTAAACTGGGGGATTATCCTGGCTTGCCCAGGTGGATCCACCGGAAGTTCAAAGGGAAAGAGGAGCAAGTGGATGAAGGTCAGAGAACGAGAAATCTGAAGACACAGGAAGTGCCTACCGGCCCAGGAATGTAGACCCTAGAAAGGACTAATGTGCAGAGCTCCCCCAGAGGCCCCAGAAAATACCCAGCTCTCCCAGCAGGTTGGTTCTTTGTGTCTCCCCTCCATAACTTGACAAACCTGTGGTTTTTTAAGCTATAGTTTGAGATGATTTTGAGCAACAGCAAGAGCAAACCAATACACCTGGCCTTAACTAGACCTCTTCCTGACCATTTGTAATCATCTCTGCAGTCCTAGCCACTCTGCCCCTCAGTTGTTTCTTCTGCTAATGTAGGGACGACATGCATGCATCACAGGCTCAGAGTGCAAATAAAACATTACGAGGTGACATGAACACGGTTCATTTCCTTCCTTTACTATCACAGTTTGCCTCTGTTAAAGGAAGGTTTCCTGCCACTCTCTCCAGGCTTCTTTCTTCCCTCCCCTTTGGCTTCCAATGAAGGTAGATGAAAGAGGATGAGGGAGAACAGAGATGCCTGAGCCTTGTGTTGCTTCCCAGAGTGCTCTGGTGTACTCCACCATTATGTTTCTTAGCTGAGCAATGGTACATCATCAGGACATGAATCAAACAGGAGAAAGGGTTTTGAAAATCCGATAATAGGAAATTAACATTTTATTACATACAAGAGCACAAGACGCACAACCACCATTGCCTGAACATTTAATTTCTCCATGGAGTTCTAGGACATAACTCAGCAAGTAGACACCAGGTAGCTGAACTCGGGAACATTCATTACCAAGCATAGAAGTTGAAGCTAAAGAAAGGAATCATTTTGCTGGCAATGCTCCTACTGTGGCAGGCCAAGACATCTTTCTAGGGCCTCTGGTCTTAAACAGTCTCTCTTCAATCTTGAGGACTCATTCAGGTTTCATTGCTCTGTGTCCCTGGCTCTAATTTATGGTCCCCTCCTAGCAGACATTTAAGTGACAAGCTCAGTTCCAGCCTCGACAACCTTGTAGCCAGTGACAGCTGACAAAAAGCAACTGAAACTTTCTCTCCATGAAGTTTATTTTCTCCTGATAGTTGTGCTGTGCTCTGATGCATTTGGAGTGAAAATCACAAGGAGAAATGTCGCTCAGGTTTGGCAAAGTGACATTTTACTCTGGGGCTCATCTCTCTGATAACTGTTTGTGCGATACGATTAAGCAGATGCGGACAGATTCCCAAGTCATCTACACAGTACTTATCTTCCTGTGTCTTCTCTTTACACAAACAGTTTTCATCCTTATTTTGTGTGAGGAAAAAGCATATTTTAAAAGTCTCAGACGCGTCTGTGGTAAAAATACAAAGAGACTACAAGTAAGCTACAGTGGAGGATAATAACACAAACTGGAAGGTGTAATTAAAGCAACATATGACATCACAGATGAAGAACCAGCATTGTAGATTTTCTCCCGAAAGTTTCCATCCGAAGTCACTCCTCAAGCCGCCTCGCGTGGGTGCACTTCCTTTTGCTTTGCTTCTGGCCATCTAGGTCATAGTTGTAGGGATAACAAAGCTTTAGGATTTAAAAGCAATGAAATTCCAAGCTGATAGGGCCCGGGAAGCCAGCCTGGGCAAAATTGACCATGCTGGGCTGGGGAGTTAGCTCAGTGATTCCGGCACCTGTCTTGCAAGTGTAAGGGCCCGGGTTCGATCCCCCAGTTAACCACATACCA
>PVIR01040846.1:0-13043 GCA_004026965.1 Petromus typicus
CCAAAGCTGCTTTTTTATTTCAGGTGAGGCCCTCCAGAGAAACTTGTGACAAATTTGCATAATTTCTGCTCTGCCCTAGCCCTTTGGGGTGATATAGAATAAACTTAGCTCATTATACTATATTCCCTACCCAGAGGCATTCCTTCCCAATGTTTTGCTCTTGTGATGTAAGAAGCATGACCTGGAATTGAGCATGCTCAGGAATGTTTTTCCTATACAGAAATGTCTGATCATCCCCACAAAAGACCCTTACTTTGCTTGCTTTAGGAGACACTGCTTTGGAAATTGTTCCCAGTAGAATAATTCATTCCCTTACTTGCTGCAAATAATAAGCCTCTCTTCATACTTTTATCTCCAAACTGTGCTCATAGCCTTCATACTAAGAGGCAGCCCCCCGCCCCCATGCATTTGATTATACTATGAAACTCCAGAATTAACCAACTCCAAAGTTGCCCTACTTGGGTCTTTTTATTTAGTAGTTTATAAATCCCTTGGGTTTTCCTTGGTTGCCATTAAAATATACCACCTGATGAACAGATGGTTAATTAACAGCCTTAAAACACAAAAGTTAATGAGAAAAAAGATGCCTATTTCAAGGTTTTAAAAATTAAGCCAAAGCACAGATAATTCTCAGGCAAAAAAAGAGAAATACATAAGACATTTGTGAAAGCATTCAGATCTACTAAAAACTAAGCATATTATCATTAAAAAAAAAAAAAAAACAGGTACTATGTTTTCCCTCTAAGTGGACAAGTTGTTTCTTTCATGACTATGTACAATGTTGGTGACCTGAGGAAAGGAGCACTTCCTGTGGGAAAGGTCAGTGGTCACAACCTGTCTGAAGGAGCCTTGCTGGATGATCAGACGTTGGCAAAGGCCAGCGACACTTCTCTCCCTAGGAGCTATTTTCATTCACCAATGTGTCAGGCCCAGATACTTTATTGGAACAACTTAGAGCTATAGTCTCATCTGCAGTTGAGAAATAATTGGTAAACTTTGATGGGGCATTGAAGATGAATGTGATCATAATGTATTCCTATGATGTACCAATAAATTTGAAGGGGAAAAGAAAACTCTATGTTATGATCTAACTTTGTTTGTGTTTTAAATGACATGGGAAGAAGGCTGGGAGATTATGCACCCTAACTTTTTATAATAATTGATTTGGAGTGTAGGATTTTTACCACTTGTTGATTTAAGACAGAGTTTATTCTTCATGTTTTATGTTTTTAATGTGACTATAAACTGCTTTTTTAACCAGTGATGTTATCATGAATGTTAGGCAGAAAGTTATTAGCGGGGTAGAGACCTGTAATAAGGAGACAAATGAGAAACAAAGATGTGATTTTGTCTTCTTCGCTTTCTTAATTATTAGTTGTAGATGAAAACCACACAGACTAGTGGTTTCAAACTTTAGCTCAAGAAAATGTCACCTCTTCTCAGTATACTGATAAGGTCAGGTCCATACAAAGTCCAGAAAGTGGGCCAGGGCTTGGCAAAACAGGTCTCCAACTGAATGGAGACATCCAGCAAAGGAAAAGGTCAAGATAGCTCAGTTTATTTGTACAAGAACAATGACCTCAGAGGAAGGAAAGGATATTTCTTACACGACCCAGTTAGTCATACAAATGTAACCTGAAACCTCAGTCACACAACTGCAACTTTGGTTGGTACTTGCCCACCTTCATGAAAGTACTTCTTTTTCTCTCTGTCCCTGCCTGTTGTCTTTACCCCTCCCCCTCCCTTTCTTTTCTCCCTCCTCTCAAAATAATCTTATCATTTTGCTATAAATTCGACTTCTCTCCATATGGCCGCCTACATGTCTTGTCTGAAATCTATACTTACACAAAGAATCAAAGTGTGCTGCAGATTCTTTGAAATGTGAGGACTCAGCTTCCCTGGTAACAGTAAAGTTATGAGATCTTCATGCTAACAAACTTTGTGCACTTTACCCTAATTCAAACCCTGATACTTCGAGACTTACCAATGGAAGAGAAAGAAAAAGAACAGCATGAGAGCTGAGGGGTTAAGTTCACACCAACAGCAGATTCACCAAGTTCTCTGCTGTTCATCAGTTTGAAAACAATATGTGAGGCGACTTCGTTCTGAAGCAGGCTCTTGTAAAGCTGTATTTCCTTGTAAGCACTGGGTACATTTTTCAGTGACTCAAAAAGATCATTAGTTCCATGCTGAATGTCTTCATTTGTGGCAAACTTTTCCTCTGAATTGGAATATTCATTTTAATATGAATTTGAAATATTCTTTTTCTAATCATTAATCTCTGCATGATGTAAGTAGAGGGGATAAGTTCACGTCATGAAATTTGCTTATGTTCACAAATTCAAGTAGTGAATTTTAAACTACACTTAAGGAAAAGTTTATAACTAAATAAAAATATTCAGAGAAACCCATGCCTTCCCTTTTGTATATTTGTGACAATCCCAACTGGCAAGAGCAACAAGTAAGTGTTTAGATACAACTTCAGTGCAGCTAGGAATGAAGAATAACCTAACTGTTTAAAGTTGGCTGTGAGTTTTTGGACACATTTGAGTTCCTGGCTCTCATGAGGGCAGACATGACAGAGAGTCTGGGGTTGAGTGCCATAGGGTGTGCCCCATTCCTTCTATTGGTCCCTGACACTGTCTTCTCTGAGCTAAGCCTTTGTCCCCTGGCAAATCACTGAAGCCTCTCATGGCCTAGATCTCACCATGTACCCTCAGACCTAGTGTCAGAAGACATTTAGCCCCAAACCTTCTCCAGTCCCTTCTCTTTCTGGGATATCAAGTCCCAGATTGGGTTGGGTTCCTGATGGCCTGAAAGGACCTGAGCTCTCCTGGAACCAGAATCCTCTTGAGAAATGTGAGGGCAGGAAGTTCCTCCGAGAGCTGGTGCTGAGGTCTCGCTGCTCCATCTCTTACCTTGCCCCTACCCCATGGTGCCCCTCTTTCTCCTTCCATGCTGTTTTTCTCCTGTAACTTTCTTCTGGGCTGCCACATTGCCAAACCATTTCACTTCCCTCTCCTCACCTCTCTTTGTCTTTTATTTCTTTTTTTTTCTTCTCTCTCCCTCCCTCCTTCCCTCTGTCTCTCTGTTTTTCTCTCTCTATCTCTATCTCTCTCCCCCCTCCATTTACACAGGAACACATATACCCACATATATATACATACCCATGCAATCATTTTTTAAATTTTATTTTTTGAGACAGGGTCTCGCTTTGTAGTTCAGGCTAGCCCTGAGCTCAGCCTCCAACTCACATCCCAGCGATCCTCCTGCCTCTGCCTCCCAAGTGCTGGGATTGCAGGCGTGAGCCACCATGCCTGGCACTGTGGTATGTGGTACTGGTTGCTGCTGGGTGTGAGTCTCCACACCCAGTAATATATGTGGTTACCGGGATCGAACCCGGGTCCTTGCACTTGCAAGACAGGTGCTGGCACCACTGAGCTAACTCCCTGGCCCCCATGCCATCATTTTTGAAAGAAATTTTAGTTAGCCTGTTATCAGTCTATAAATATAACTTGTATTTTTAATAAATACATGGGGTATTTTAACTTTTTTCAATTTTATTTTATGATAACATATTTGCAGTACTTGAAGTTTATATTCATCTTAGGGAGTGGGTACATGTGCTGAATATATCTTGATTCCTTTAATTCCCCTTCCCCTCCCTACTTACCTCCTCCCTCCATCTTTAGACCCCTTTTCTCAATATCCATAATTAATAATATTATTTTAGTTCATATTTGTGGTATATAATGACGGTGTTCATTGTATTTGATAAATGTACATGATGCATCTTTAACCTTTTAAATTCCCACTCCCCTCCCTCCTACAATTTGCTTTATACCACTTCATTTCTCTCAGTTCAGAATTTTTCCAGTTCAGAATTTACTCTCTTTTTTTTTAAGGTTTTTTTGAGACAGGGTCTCGCTTTGTGGTTCAGGCTGGCCCTGAGCTCAGCCTCAAACTCACATCACAGCAATCCTCCTGCCTCTGCCTTCCAAGTGCTGGGATTACAGGTGTGAGCCACCATGCCCAGCAGTGTGCTATGTGGTACTGGTTGCTGCTGGGGTGAATCTCTATACCTAGTATTGTTATGTGGTTACCTGGGATCGAACCCGGGTCCTTGCACTTGCAAGACAGGCGCCGGAACCACTGAGCTATATCCCCGGTCCCAGAATTTACTCTTTTTAATTAGAAAGTCCTTTCTTCCCCTCAAATAGTGAGACAGTCACGTGACAATAGCTGTACTTTGAGCACCCACTGACTGAAAGCACACAGGTAGACACAGGATTCCCTGCACTTTCCCTCACCTGAATCCCGCCCCTCCAGGGCGGTGGCTGGTGTCACTCTGTCCCAGCTCCGGACAGAGCCCAGAAGAACACTGTGGGCTGCCGATGCGTGGGGACTGTGGACTGCCATGGGGTAGCAGCTTGAGCAGGTCCAGATGATGCCCAACCACAGTGACATCATTAAAGTGCAATCTTAGTTCTCAGGACCCCTGGAGCTGCTGTATCTCCTCTACTCTGACCATTCCCTTGTTTAGAAATAACTTCCTCACAACAAGCCTCAATACATTGGGAGAGAGAGCTGCATGATCAAAGTTCTATGTGGCAGGGGACCGCCCCATCTGTCACCTGTAGTGAATCAGAAATTTTGTAACTAATTGGCATCAGCCATGGCAAAGGCATTCATACCACAGGAATCAGCATCCATTACAAATATGGCAGCTTTGCCCTCCTCTGCAGGCAGATTTATCACCCTACCGCTTCCCCACGGCTGACTCCTGAGCAGGGTTGGTCTGTGCCACTCTCCCCGTCTATCCTCCTCCCACAATCCATTACCTATTCCTGCGACCTGACCCAAGTGAGCCCACACCTGTGTCCCTGGGCTTCAGGTCCTTGTTCCCCAGGGTGACATGAAAAAGACCCCATAGCCAGCACCATCCAACAAGCAGCACAACCCCTGGACATCCCACAGGCCTCACTGCCATGTTTCCTACCAAGTTCCCACATATTCGAGACAGCTCCTGTCAAAATCAAGCCAGTAGACCATGGCACACAGTAATTATCTGCAAACCTAGTGGGACGATCTCAGAGGTTCTCCTATGGATGAAACAAGCCCTGTCAATGTTCTATATAAAAGCTGGAAAGATGTGAGTCTCAATGACAATCTCCCTGTTGTATTTTAATTGAGATGATGCTGTGCGACAGAAAATGCCATCCAGAACGTTGGCTTCCAGGTGACCTTTCCCCTCATTTTTTGACAGATTCATCATGCTGAACATCTTGTGAGGCATATTTTTTTTTAAAAATCCCTTTTTTCTCTGTCATGCTAAAATCTGAATCTCATGAATTTATTTGCCTTAAAAATAACAGTTGTTGCATATTCTGATCATTTCTTGCTTTAATTATATTTGGCCCACCCCCTCCTCTCCTGAAGAGTTTCAGCTATTTTCTCTCCTTCCTATCCTTCTCTTTCATCTCATCAGTGAAAGGTTGTGGCCTTGACCTTTAAATTGACTAGAGCCAGGGAAGGGCAACAGGCCTCAGAGACCCTTCCATAGCTCTAAGTTCAGAGTTTTAAGCTTACACTGATAGTGTTGGAATGTTCTGTAAGATAGTCACAGTTTTAAGACAATTTGGGACAATGACTCCTGTCCATGGACACACTAATTCCCTTCATCCACATTTATATATCTTAGTATTAACTAAGTCTTCTAATAGGCTCTGCACTCTTCAAGCCCCTCCCCTCAATAATTAGCTGTCTAACAGGAGAGAAAATTGGACACAGCAGTACATGCCTATGTCCCAGCTATTTGGGAGGCTGAAGCAAGAAGATCACTTGGGCCAGGGATTTAGCTCAGTGGTTCTCGCATCTACCTTGCAAGCCCAAGGGCTTGGGTTCGATACCAGTAACCACATACAACAATGCTGGGCATGGTGGCTCATACCTGTAATCCCAGCACTCAGGAGGCCCAGGCAGGAGGATTGCTGTGAGTTCAAGATGGAGTTCAGGTCCAGCCTGAATTACAAAGCGAGACTCTAGCTCAAAAAAAAAAAAAAAAAAAATAGAAGTAAAGATCACTTAAACCCAGGAGTCAAGACCAGCCTAGACAACATAGCAAGGCCTCATCTTTAAAACTTTAAATATTAAAAATAATAGAGGAGAGAGATAAACACAAAAGGATCTGATACATGCAGTAATGTAGAAATGAACAAAGGATAGACAAAGTGGTAGAGTGATTATGTCAGTAGGACAGTGTATGACTTACTGCTGTTGCAAAAAATTATCTGACTTACTAACTTTAACCCATCTGAATTTGTTGTCTTACTGTTCTGAAGGCCAGAAGTCTAACCTGAGTCACAGAGAGCTAACATGAAAGTGTTGGCAGAGCTGATTCCTTCTGAGGGCCCAGGGGCGGAATAAATTCCTTTGTCTCATCCACTTCCCAGAGGCTGCCTGCATTGTATACCTCCTGCCCCACCCTTCTCATTGTAGACATTGAAAACCTCTGGTTTTCAGTTCCCTCGACTGCTCTTCCTCTGACAATCTGCCTCAGCTTGTAAGAAGCCCTTGCATTCAAGACAATCTCTGCACCTCAGGACCCCTGAGTGACTGACATCTTCAAGTCTCTTTTACCATGTAACATCTGGTGTTTACAAGTTCTAGAAATTCAGACTTTGATTTTCAGCCAACCACAGGCAGGTTGGAGGAGGGCAGTGCAGGGAAACTTCTTCCAGGAGAGTGGGACCATTTGGGCATCCTGACTGGTCCTGGCCACTCGGTATCTAATGGGTCTGACAGGTCACGGATGCTGTTCTGTGTCGTCCTTGCCTCTGTAGGTGGCTGCAGCCTCCAGCTCTTCCAGATCCAGAGTCAGGCATGGTAGGCTGCTGAAATTGCCAAATTGTCCTCTCCAAAAGTTGACTGCCCATCCACCACAGAGTGGATGCCAAACCCCAGCTTTTTCAGGTAGCAAAGCTGAAGTATAAAGAATTTCCCAATTCTATGTTGCAAAATAATGGCATTTTTAAAAATTATGAGCCTTTGTTATATGTAAAAAATGATGCTAAGTAGTACATATTACTTGTTACACTTCTTAAAAATAATTTCTATGGCAAATGGCATCCTTTTTCCCATATTCAAACTTAGAAAATAGAGGTTTGATAAGGTTAATCAACTTGCTCAGTGCCACTCACCCAGCGAAAACAGCAGCTCAGGTTTAAAGCCAGCTTTGAATGGCCCTAAAGCTTTTCTTGTAGCCATACGTCCATTGGGATGCCTATGGCAGCTGATTCCTCTCCTAGACATCTATTTAGGAGATAGCCAGACACATTAAAGCAAAAAATTAAGAGCAAGATCTTGGTCATGTAAACTTTAAAAATTGAATACATTGTTTATCTTTTATATGCCTCGGTTTATCATGTGCAAATTGAAATGAAGATGTTTGCTTATTTGATAGGCTATAACCAGGATGGTGTCAGATAATATTTATAAATATTATGCACCTAGCACACAGAAAATAGTCAATCAGTTTAGATACTTTAGTATTAAATGTATTAGAGACCGGAGACTAGATAAGTGTGGTCCAGAGCAGTAAAAGTTGTTCTTTGACATGAAGTTGGTGATAATTTGGCCCTCCTGAGGGGTCTGAGTCCCAGCCCCAGAGGCTCCTCTTCCAAGCTCCTGGGGCCCCCACAGCAGGTGGACAATGTTCTGTCTTCAGGGATTTGCAGCCCATGTGATCCTCTCCCAAGCTTCTGGTCCTGATAACCCAGCTTCTCCCCTTCCCCCTTCCGGCCCTACAGGTTCTGGTTGTTTCCCGTGGTAACCACCATGTCTTTGTGCCAATTCATTAGTGTTCCCATTTTGCTTGCACTGTATTTCAACAGCTGCCTAATCAACTCCCTGCAGTAAATAATCTTGTTAGAGTAACCAGTGTGAGTTCAACTCCAAATGAATTGCACGCATGTAGCACACACTTACTGGCAAACATGCTCTGTGAGTACTTGTGCATATACACACAAGGATAAGTATGCATAATGCTTTATTTGCATATTCATGGCACTTTCTTCACTGTGCTCAGCTTGCATCTGCCCCACTAGTCCTCATTAATCTTCTGTCCTCTCCAGATTCTGAAATACATCAGAAAAAAGTTACAGAGTTCTAGAAACAACATCTCTTTTCCTTTTATTCATATAAGCATCAGTTCCATGCTTCTATATTAGAAAACTCACTGGCCAACTCTCTACCATCAGGCAGCTTGGGTGGTGACATTTATTAAATAATTACTGGCTCAAAGCAGAAAATGTTTTAAATTAAAACACTCATTACCCTTGTCCACTGTTGGGGGGAGTATAGACTGGTGCAACCACTGTGGAAATCAGTGTAGAAAGTCCTCTAAAAACGAAAACTATTTGATCCAATTATTTTCGTCCTTGGTATCTTTCCTCCCGCCCCCCCCCAAATTAAAAGCATCACACGACAGCTATATATACACACCCATGTTTACAGCAGCACATATGGCAATAGCTAAATCTGGGAAACAGCCCAGATACCCATTAATCCATGAGTGGGTCAAGAAGATGTGGTTATTTTGTATGTAGCAGAGTACTGCTCTGCTATAAAGAAGAATAAACTTGAGGTAATTGTAGATGAATAGGTAAACTGGAGCTCACTCTCAAGTGAAATCAATCGGACCCAAAGGTTTAAATATCACAGGTTCTCTGTTGTGAGAAACCAAAAGGGTAAAAATAAGGATCAAAATGTATAACATATAAAACAGGAAGAAAATATTTAAACAGGAAGGGTAACAAGGAAAAGGGGGGGAGGTTAGGGAGGAAGGGAAAAGAAAAAAGAGAACTGGATGAAAAAGGGAAACAAGGAGAGAAATGCAAATGAGGAGGGAATCAAGAGACGTCATGTCCAAGTTCAAAGTCCCTCTGATGAATGTGATTTCTGTGCACACCTAAAATGTACCGATAAAATCAATTTTTTCGTTTCTTTTATTTTTTCAACATGTATCATTTTTCCTCAGTGCCAGGCTCCCTTCCAGACACCGAGGCAGAGAATGAGACGGGCAGCACGCCAGCCCTCATGCGGAAGTACCAGGACCGGAAGGCAGGGGGCGGTGTGTGCACCGTCCTCCTGGGAAAAGCGGCCTGGGCAGGACCGCGGCTTTAGGCAGAGAAGAGACTACAAATGAGAGTTCTGGTAGCTCACCGTTGGGGTTCAAGTCCTTCCAACACCGTTTGCCATTTGACTTTGAGGATCTTCCTCAACTTTCTTATTCCTTTGGATTTCTCTTTTTACAAAATGGAAATAATAAGTCTCTTCTTCACAAGTTTTTGAGGAAGCCAGGTGTGCTGGTGCTGGTCAGTAACTCCAGCCCCTGGTTATCTCCGAGTGTGTTCTCAGTTTTTCTTCACTGGAAGGCAGAGGAATGGCAAGTTCAAGGCCACCTCTGGCTATAGTGAAAAAAAAAATGAAAAAGAGGATAGGAATGTAGTTCAGTGCTAAGGCTCTGGATTCAATCCCCAGTACCTAAAAATAAAAATTCAAGGAAGGTTAAAAAGGAAATCAATAACCTTTGACACAGTGCCCAGTGTTATTATTATCAACAGCATCATTAAAGAAGTGCTTAGTGTAGTTTGGACCTTATATGTCCCCGAGGTCTACGTGTTGGAGGCTTATTCCCAGCCTCTCCCCCTCCCCCTCTTTCACTTTCTGGCCACATTGAGCAGTTTCGTTCTACTGTGCACTCCAGCCATGATGCACAGTCTCTCCACAGGCCAAAGACAACAGGCCGGGTCAATCTACTAAACTCTAAAGCTGTCTACCTTTTCTCTGTGCAAGTCTGTTGTCTCAGGGTTTGTTTTTTGTTTGTTTGTTTGTTTACAGTGAACACACCGGAGAGTTCATTTACACACACCCATCTGACAGTCCAGCATGGGAAACCAGAAAGGTTGCAACCCCAATCTCAGCTCTACCACTTCCCATCTATATCACTCTGGAAGAGTCACACAGCCTCTCTGAGCCCTCATTTCTTCCTATGTAAAAAGAAGACAATGATACCTGCCTCACCTGAGTGGGCCAAAGCACACACAACCATTAGCGCCCAAAACTTGCCTAATAAGTAGCATTACTCCTCCAACAAATACTTCTGAATACCTACAATATGCCGAGCATTGGCTTACTGTGGAGTTTGGTTGTGAACTGGCCTGGGTTTCTGTCCTAAAATAGGAGACAAAATACATGGATAAGAAAGTGAACACAACTGCTTTACGAAAAATAAAGTACAATACAGGGGTAGAGAATTCAAGGCCATGGTGGTGAGGAGAGCAGTCAGGGAAGTTCTCTCTGGAGTACCAACATCTGGGCAGAGGTTTAAAGAAAGTGAGCAATAGGCTGCACAGACATCTGGGACAGAATTGCAGTCAAAGGACAAAACAAGCACCAAGTGTCTGAGATGAAAATGAGAGAGGAAAGCCAACGAGAAGAATGAATCAGTATGGCAGAGTAGGGCGAAGGATCAGGTGGAGAAAGGTGGGACCAGGAAAGGGCTGGGGAACCAGATCAAGTAAGACTCAAAAAAGGTGGTAAAAATGTTGAGCTTAGAGTGCTGATTTGGAGAAGCCTGTAGAGAACTGAGGTCACAGAAAGCAACAGCACTGGGTCTATTTCTGTACCTGACAGGGAGCTTGTGCAAAGGCTGCCATATTTGAAGCAAGAGATGGCTGGTGATAGGGACTGCAGAGGTTAGAGGTGGTTGGATCAAGGATGTAGGCTGAAGTAGATCAAAAAAGGATTTCCTGCTGGATGGACTAAGGGTCAAAGATGAAAAGTACTACCATTTCCTGCAATGCGAAGGAGAAGGAGAGAGGTATGTTGGGATATGGAAGTGGACTAGAGCTCAATTCAGGTTTGGCTGTGTAAAGGAGGAGGCCTGCTATCCGTTCACTCAGACATGCTGAATGAGCCACCATATATGCATGTCTAGTGTTTCCTCTACTCTCTGCTTCCCTCCTACCACTGCAGGGTTGCTTGTTGGAGTGAGATGACCTAAGTAGATGTTGTGATTATTTGGTAGTAATACAGTTGTGTTATGCAACACTTTTCTGAGAAAATGAGAATTCATATGGTGCCTTGGAGCTTCTGTCTCACCCACAAAGAGAGGTTAGAAATTTCAAAATAGCAGGAGCCCAGAAGGCTGGGGTGAAATAACACTAGAAATCATTTTTCTCCCATATGGCAGGGCCGGCCCTGTATAAACAACCTGAGTTGCTTTCAGATTTCACACAAGACTTATGAATCACACTGAGTACCTCCTTAGAGTCATTTACTTCCCTCCATCCATTCCCAGCCAAGCCAGACACAGCCTGACTTTAAATCCAATCACAATCTTTTTCCACCCGTTGAAATTCTCATTGACCTTGTTATCAGTAACCGCTAGAGCTTCCTCCTTGCAGGGAGGGAGACAAAAAAACGTGCACATCTTGAAAATAACCTTTGCAACTACCTTTCTTTGTCCCCCTGATGAGGCTGGCAGCATAGTGAGCTCATCCTCGAATGCTGGGAGCCATCTCTGCAGAGCGAGAGACAGGCAGTAGCTGCCCTCATCAGCATAGTAGCTCAGCCTGCTGCTCAGCACTGCTGCTTGGTGTTCGTTATCAACATAATTGCATCTTGCAAGCCCACCTTTGCTGCTCCAGGAGCTCTGAGTATTAATCTCTTCCACATCACTTTAGGTAACACTAATTGCCTTTCTGTTGCTCTGTCACCAACATAGGGACACAAAAGGTCATGGGCAAGCAAACGGCTTCCTCTCTGAGTACACCCTTCCCGGAATCTTTGCCTCTCCTAATCCTGGTGGAAAATTTCTAGCCATTTCCTTCAGGTAGCCATTCTTCACTAGTTTCCTCAATGGCCAAATTTATCAGTGCCTATTGTAAAATTACCAATAATCTGATGTTTTATTAACCCTTTCCAGGAGTGTTCCACAGGTGAAAAAGCCTATGATATAAAGCAGTAGTTCAAAATACACACAGCATCTTCACTACCTGGATCTCATTACAATGCAGACTCTCAGGCCCTGGCCTTTCCAACAGAATAATCATACTTTGGTTTATCAAGCTTTCCAGATACTTCTGATTCTTGTTCAAATTTGAGAACCCCAGCATAAGTACTCCAGCTGGGAAACAGGAGGGCTAACCACTCTGGTCATTAACAAACTGTGCGCCTCTGGTCGGACCACTCTGCCTGGCTGTACTTATTTTCCATATTGAAATGAGGTCTGATTTGCTTATCTCTGTGACCTCTTCCAGATCCAAAGTTCTGTGGAGTGAGGAGAGGGGCTGCAGCTTGAGGTGGTGATGATAGTGCTTCCTGTGAGCTTGCCACTTGCAGAAGCATATCTTACCTATGAGATACACATGTGCTGGAGGTGCCTGTCTACATCCATTTCCGCTGCTATCATAGAATCCTTGAGAGTGGGTAGTTTATGAAGGGCAGATTTTACTGGCTTGCTGTTGCAGAAGCTGGGAAGTCCTAAAGCAGGTTACTAGCTTCTTGCAAGCGTTTCCTTACTGCCTCATTCTATACTGGAAAACAAAAGGCCAAGAGAGAGTGAGAGAGGAAATGTAAGAGACAAAGCCCTTGTATTATCAGCACCAGCACATGCGTGAATGTGGAGACTTCATGATGAACACTCTCCATCAGGCCCCATCTCCCAAATCCATTGCCTTGAGGTTTGAGGTTCCAACACGAGAACGTGGGTGGCACATTCCTGTGACACCTGCCATGTGCATTTCTCTTCCTGCTCCCACCACAGACACGGTAGCCCTTGTCCTGGTCTCTCCCATAGACCGAGCTCTTGGGAGGGGGACTCATGTCTGTATTCCAGCATCTAGCCAAATGTCTAGAATCTAATGAATGAGTCAGGCTAAATAAAAGGGTTTATGTCCATATACTCTTCAATTGGCTCAGACATCCTGCAGGCACAAGAAGGACTGTATCCTCAGAGTTCCTTCCATTCTTACCTCCTC